>JASDQU010027592.1:0-11333 GCA_032191745.1 Picea mariana
GGCAATTTCTCTGGTGGACGTAGCCCACACTGGGTGAACCACGTAAATCTGTGTCTCTCTTGTATTGTGTGTCTTCTGTGTTTTGTTTCTGCATTTGTTTTATTTTATTGCTCCGCGGTCCTATTTTTCTAACAGAGGCTTGGGTCAATAGTCCAATGACAGCGTGATATTCTGCCGTATTGTTGGTTGCTGGTCCTAAGCAGATACCTCCTGAACTCACCACCTCGTCAAGATGGTAAATAACCCATGTTGCCGAAGCAATGTTCCGGGTATGTCAGCTAGTGCCATCCGCAAACCCAAAAAAGGTAGGAAAGGAAGACATCATCTGTGCATGAAAAAACAAGCACAGTCATGAGTGGCGACGGTAAAGACTCGAGCACGCGAAAGAAATAGACACACCAAACTAAAATACAATAATGTACAGAGTAGAGATGCTAGGTGATCTAGGCATAGTACTTTTTAAGGTAAAGCCTGTTTCGGGACTCTCCTAGGGAAATTCCATCATGGTCAACTAATTCGTAGGCACCTCTATGTAGAACACGCTTCACGATGTAAGGACCGTGCCACATAGGTTCTAACTTTCCTGTCCCCAATTTATCGTGAGCTTGGTCCTAAATGAGGACTAAGTCTCCTTCTGCAAAAGTCTGAGGGTGAACGGATTTGTCATATTGACTCTTAATTCGTCTCTGATGTGCCTCATTGGCGAGAGCAACATCGCGACGTGTTTCATCCAATTTGGATAGATACAAGAATCGTTCTTCTTCGGCAGAAGTATGGGGCAGGAGTTCTACTTTCAGTTTGAGTGATGGAATCTCACACTCGATTGGTAGGACGGCTTCAATGCCATAGACCAACTAGAAAGGGGTAAATCTCGTTGAAGTTTTCACCGAGGTGCGATAAGCCTAGAGAGCGGAGAAAAGTTGTAAATGCCACGATGTTTTGTTTTCCCCTATCATGCGTTGGATCATGGTTTTTAGGACTTTGTTGATAGCCTCAACTTGTCCGTTCGCCTGAGGGTAGTAAGGGGATGAGTTTTCATGGTGAAAACCCAATTTGACATGTAACTCGCTCATCATCTGGTTTTTGAAGTGTGTACCATGATCGGTGACAATGGCACGTGGTACACCAAAATGAGTTATAATATGGTTGAAAAGGAATAGAGCTGCAGTACGACCATCGTTCAGGAAGGTAGGCATAGCCTCAGCCCATTTTGTGAAGTAGTCGACGACGACGATGATGGAACCATGCCCCCCCGCTGAGGTAGGCTTACACTACATGAAATCGATGCCCCATTTGGCAAAGGGGCCGATGGAGATAATAGGGTGCAACGTAGTAGGGTGGGTGCATGCCTTCTTGTTAAATATTTGGCAGTGTGGGCATTTTTTGATGGCCTCGATGCAATCTTTGAAAATTGAGGGCCAAAAGTAGCCAGTACGTAGGATTTTTTGGGCTGTGGCCATCCCGAAAAGGTGACCGCCACAGGCGCCAAGGCGACAATCGTTCAAAATGCATTTAGCCTCCTCATGAATCAGACATCGCCGAAGGATGGTATCAATACCACGGTGATAGAAGGTGTCGCTGATGATGCGATAACGACGAGAGTGGTGACAAATGCGTCGACGCTCTTCGCGAGAAATGTTGGGTTGAAAACTCACAAGTTTGAAGGTAGAGGAGAATGTCTCCGTACCAAGTATCATAGGTGCTGATGAGGAAGAGAGATTCATTGGGTAGAGGATCTCTAGTTTCGATGTCTTCATCGGCACGAAGGAGAGCACAGATGAGCTCGGAAAACACCAGGGATTTTTTGGCTTTGGCCTTCGTAAACTCAAGATCAAATTATTGAAGAATAACGATCCATTTTGAATATTTTCCCCCAAGTAATTGACGTGTCAAGACGTGGTACATAGGGTTGGAGTCTGCGATTACCGTGGTGGTGCGTAATAAGATGTAGTGGTGGAACCTCTGGGCAGCGATGACGGCTACCAGAGCCAGTTTCTCAACATGTGAATATCCGAGTTCGGGTCCAGATAGACTCTTGCTCAGATAATAAATCACATGTTCTTCGTCGTTAGGGTCCTCCTAAACTAACACCATCGCAATAGTGAAAGTGAAGGCGGCCAAGTAAAGGATATAGTCCTTTGTATATTCGGGGGGATGTAACAAAGGTGCGTGGGTCAAAGCGTGCTTGAGAGAATCGAATGACCGTTGGGCAGTGTCATCCCAGATGAAAGGGATGTTCTTTTGCAGTAACCGCATAAATCCTTTAGTGATCTCAACATAGTTGCAGATGAAACAACGAAGAAAGTTTGCTTTGCCTTGCAAACTTTGGATTTGGGTTAAATTGGTAGGTGGGGGTAAGGCTAGGATGGCCTTAATCTTTAAGGGATCCACCCTGATCCCATCTTTGGAGACAATGAAACCGAGGAGTCGACCGGATTTGACAGCGAAAATGCATTTGTGTGGGTTCAGACGAATATGGTAGAACCTACATTGAAGAAAAATTGCCCGTAAGTGATCAATGTGATCGAATCGATTTAGCGAATGGGCGGGTAAATCATCAAGGTATGGTTCTGCTATATGTTTGATGTCATGGAAAGCATACGACATGGCCCACTAGAAAGTGGCACCAGCATTTTTAAGGCCAAAAGGTATCTTTCGGTAGGCAAAAGTACCCCAAGGGTAGATGAAGGCTGTCTTATGTTGATCAACAGGTAAGATTTCAATCTGGTTATATCCAGAAAAGCCATCCATGAAAGAGAAGATTACACTCCCTACGCAATTATCGATGATTTGGTCAATGAAGGGCATAGGGTAGTTGTCCTTGGGACAAGCTTTGTTGAGATCTCGATAGTCAACACAAACACGGATGGTCCCTTGTTTCTTGGCAACCGAAACAAGGTTGGAGACCCATTCTGTCAAAGGGATAGGATAAATAAAGCCAGATTTTAGAAGTTTTTCAACTTCTGCCTTTATAGCTGTGATTTTCTTGGGATGAACCGGGCGAAGTTTTTGTCGAACGGGTTTCCCATCAGGGTAAGTTTTGATTTCATGCACGACAATCGAAGGGTCGATCCCTGGCATCTCCTCATAGCTCCATGCGAAGATATCGCATAATTATTTAAACAAAGCGGTGTAAGAAACCACTTCATCTGGTGTACAATTAGCACCAAGGTTGATGTTTTCCACGACACCTTCTTTGATCGAAATGTCAATCACGATCGTAGTGGAGATGTTACCCATGTTCCCTTCAGAGAGAGTATCTTGTGTGAGGATAGAATATTGCGGAGCATCGGTAACATTGGGAGGGGAGACGAAGTGTATGTCTCGGTGAATTTCCTCCAATGACAGAAGAAAAGAGGATCGATGATGGTTATCATCCCAAGGCAGATTGTCAATGCTGAGCATTTCCATAATCGATTCATCAGAAGGAAAAATGTGGGAAATGTAATCGACGACAAATGATAGGGAATCCAACCATGAGGGCATCGAGTAGGCATCGGGTGCCAACGAATGTGAATTGTTGGAAGAGGGAGAGGTATATTGAATAGCTACATATGTGGCCTCATCTAGGCTAAGTGGCATAGTGTCACTGAGCACATCGAATTCCAAAGGACTAGGTACAATCCAAAGATTAGATGATTCCAAGGATTGATAAGGCATAGTCGAGACCATATTGATGATGGAAATATGATGTGTGGTAGGTGGAAGTGGTGTAGGGAACATACCCATGAGGCTAGAATCTTTCAATAAGCCAACACCAACGCTTTCATACGTAACTAGGTGGTCTCCCAAAAAGGGAATGTTGTTCGTGGCAGGGATGCGAGCGTCGGGTGTACAGAAATCAAGTTGATTGATGGTAACAATTTTGCCTTGATGGGGGAATTGTACAGATTGGAACATCGATGAGGTGACGACAGTCAGAGTGTAGAACCAACTTCTTCTGAGTAATAGGTTGTAATCGAGGGGAGCATCGACCACCTCGATGTCAACGGTAACAGTTTTGCCACCCAACTGAACGACTAAGGATTGTAATAATCCGTGAGTATGAAAACCTCATCCATCGAAAGCACATAAAATCATAGGGGATTTGTTAAGGGTAGGTGATTTCAAGCCTTTCCAACAGGCTAGAGACATGACACAGGTAGAGGCTCCCTCATCCAAGATAGTTCGGTGGATTTGTTGATTGTGAACAACAACATCGATTTGGAAAGCTAGCTGATGGGAGAGTCAAGGTTGATGGTCATCCAGATTAAACGTGAGGTTTTTTGATGACTCAGGATCAAAAGTGCCGATAGCAGCTAAGAGCGTTCTACATTGGCTGGGACAGTGTTGTAAAACTTCCAAGGCAGACATAGCACACGGTGCTTGTGTCAAATCTTCTACAATATTGTAATTTTGGGTAGCCTGTGAATTAGGATTGAAAGTAGATTTCTGAATGGTTCTCTTAGGAGGGCATAAGATGGAGTCAAAATAAGGTTTCTCGATCTAGAGTGGCCCGGATGGAGGGCTAACAGACGAAGGATTCGTAGAGGATGGTAACAGGTCCGGTGGAGAACCGTTAGCAATCTTCGGCTTATCAGGTTTAATTGGCATGTCATATGTTGCAGAGCGAGTGGTTGGATTAACCCCGTTGAACATGTAAATGTGGGCACTTGTCGAGGCCTCATCATGGGGTTGGTTGGAACTGCCCCCGGTGTGGGGGTTTGAGCAACCAAAGATTGTTGTTGTGGAAAAGGATGAGTAAGCACAGCGGGTTGTGAATTTCCCTTGAAAAGTTTTACCACTTCATTGCGATGTGGGTAGTCTCGAGTGTAGTGATCGTCTCCATAAATGAGACATAGGAATTTTGGTTTTCATTGTGGTTGTTTTCAGGCAGCAGGGGTTTGCGGTTGGGTTTTGGGTTGTTCGTTATTATTATTTTTCTTTGGTTTATTTCTCGCTTTCTTCTTGCCCCCAAGTTGTTGTGAAGGGGTTGATTGGACCACATTCACCTCAGAGACCTGAGTTTGAGGGGGGGTGGAAGAGGGTGCAGTCGGAATGGGAGCAGCCGTCGAAGCGGGCCGCTGAATCATTCCAGTAGACTGGGTAGTAGATTGGGTTTTGACAGAGCCAACAACTCCATCCACGTGGGAAGCAGACGATGGTTTGGATGGATCGTTAGTGGCATGAGTAGCGTTTGGGATCAACTCGTACAGAGTACCAGATTGTGAATAGAATAAGTCTAAGTACTGAGCTCGGGCGATGGCTTCTTCCTCGGTGACTACACCACCCATGGAAACATCACGAGAAATCTGGGGTAACAATGATTTAGTGAACCATTCCCCTAACAATTGGTCATGAATGACCGCTTTGATTATCCTTCATCGTCGTCTCCATTCATGAATATGATCGGAGATATGTATGGAAGTTTTCTGGCAAAGGGAGGTTAATAGTTCAGTACCCGTCTCATATCGAATGGGCAGTTGGAAGTGTGTGAGGAAGGACATGGCGAGGGAGTTGAAATCATGAAAAGATGCGTGTGGTAGTTCAATATACCATTTCGCTGCGAAACCCGTAAGTGTTCGTTGGAAAAGATGCAAACGAATAGAATCATCCATGAGGGAGTTGGATGAACACCACAAATGGAAATTCATCACATGGTTGTTTGGGTCTTCTTCGGACTTTCCATCAAATTTTGGGATATCAGAAGGAAGTTTAGATGGGATAGCTGGCCAAATCGGAGAATGATAAATAGGGGCATTCCTTAACCGAGACAAGTTTGGAAGATCCAGAGTAGCTAGAAAAGGTAGTTGTCGATTAACCTATGGGTAATGTTGGTGTGGTAGAGGGACACCAGTAGGACCCATTACCGGGTTATGTGGGTAATTATAACTAGTGGGCCCTCTTGTATGAGGTTGGTTTTGACCAAAGTACATAGGATTTGAGGTGTTTTGAGAAGCATGTGTGAGCAGAGGATAAACAGATGGGTTTTACGGGTTATAGGTTGGGTTTGGCATTTGTCCAAAAGGGGGTTGTTGTGAAGTCTGAGAATTTTGTCTTGTCGGGAACTATGGGTTCCCTTGAAAAAGGACGTTCCACGGATTAGGTGCGGCAGACACATTTTGTCCGTGTGGTTGATGGTAGACTCCGGATTGAGGCTGCCCCCCAGTATGAGGGTGCCCCCCGAATGGAATTTTTCCTCCGGTAGGAGGATGCCCCCCAGTTTGAGGAAGAGTTCCTGGAATTTGAGAACCAGACGTAAAATACTGACCGGTGCTACCGAGCGGATTAGGACCACCAAGACCGGTCCCTCCGAGTTGTTGGATAGGTATGGAACTTCCCTGTATGACTTGGGTAGTATTAGCTTGGGCAATGGTGGTAGCGAAAGTATTTAGTGCCCCGAACCCAAAAGGGAGCGTAGGTCTTGGTGTTACAGGTGTGCCAATCACAGCTTGATTGACCACCGTATTACCAGCGGGAATGGTCGGAACATGAGGAACCATTGTATAATGGGCCGTCTGGCGGGGAAGAGTAGACCTTGGGCCAACGGACGGTATGTTCAGACCAATGGGTGGTGTGGCTGTAAAAGTGGTGGTACCGGTAAAATGGTTTAGGGGTACGGTGTAGGAAAAAGGTGCATCGACACATTCCTCTATTCCATAAAGATCTCGCACCAAGCATGGTGGACTTCGAACAATGTCTGCAGTCCAAAAAGGGTCATTGGCTAAAGGATTTTGATGGGACCCAGCCAGAATGTCAGAAGGATTGATGACGACAAATTCACCAGTGGAATTCAGTTGGAGGATACGTTGTTCATATCCCTCCAGAATGCGGTAAGCTTCCGGAGATTCTGAAACAATTCGAAAATTCTCCAAAGCAGTGGGAACTTCTTCCTGGGAAGTTGTAGTGTTTTGAACCTCGCTTTGTTGAGGAGATTCCTCCATAGAATTAGGGGGTAAAGGGGTATTTCCTTCCATATTTTCTGGAGGAAGTCCCTGTAGCCTCCATGAACGGTGTGGAGGTTCGATGTTGGCAAAAAAGAGTCAGTGAAAGAGATATAAGGCCAACTACCGAAAAGAAACAACATACACTAATAGAAATCTAAGAATCACAACCAAGCAATCAAGACCTTCTTTTGATGAACGTACTAGTTGGTGATGAAATCCAACGTCGCGTGATCAAGTCTAGAAGGGGCGGGGATAGGGTGGAACAGTTACAATGGCGACCTGCTTAACGGAATTACACCTTGGTGCAAGCTTCCATGCAATAATTGTGGATTTACCCTCCAAGGAGCTCGAGTGAGTTTGACCAATGTCTGCTCTAGGTACAGTGAAACTTCTGGTCACTGTCACTTTGTGTAAGACCCTAAATATTACGGCCACTAAGGTTACCAATTCGCAGTTAGCCCCTGGGCGGGAACAGTCGACAGTCCGATCCGAACGTACGGGCAGGGTATCGAGCCCAAAATCAACTAAAAGGATTCCACGCAGTAATTGTGGATTTACCTTGAAGTGACCCCAATAATACGATCTGACCACCACAATCAGTTAAACCATGGAGGGTTAGTCCCCGTAGCTCACCTGAATGCGACCTCGTGCGTAACCTCTGTGTGAGAGGGGGATCCCAGGTAGACTTATACGATGATTGGATTTGACTCTCTCTAACTCAGGATGCTACTGTTTGTTTTGGAAAACTTTGGAGATTTATGCTCATAGCCTAATCCAAAGTACTAAGCCTATTCTACTGTTGGTGGAGGATCCTAGAAAAGAAAAAGTTCTAGATAATTTTTAATTAGCATTGATTTTTATAGCTGTTCTTTACTCAAAAAGGGGTGCATGGAAGTGAAATGAATGGAATTATGAATCAGTCCCAAAAATGCATCAGAGATGATAAGAATTCATTTATTTTTGATGAACATCTATCTAAGGGAGAGAGAGAGAGTTCTTTTCACTAACAAGCACTAAGAAGGAATGTCCTCAAACAAATTTTCTTCAATCAAATCCTGATGTGATGCTAAAACTCTTGAGATGACTTCTAACATGCACAATCAATCATGAAGATGCTTTTTATTGTTTGCGTATGAATAATGATCAATTCAACACAATGCTTGTCTCGCTAATTATCTTCTTGGATGAGTGAAAATTAGACCAACACAAGCAAAAATCATACAAACAATACACCCTCTCGTTGCAATCAAAATGAAAAGTGAAAGAAAAGAAACAATCAAAGAGAAAAAAAACTTCACACCCAAAAGAAAAAGTTGAAGAACAATGATCTTGACTAAAATCAAGATGAAGAGATCTGTAGGCCTTTGATGACCTTCACCAGGGTTTTTACTCAGTTAAACAGAGAGAAAGACAATGCATGAGTTTCAGACTCCAAACAACAAAAAAACTCAATAACAATAGTGAAGAAGGCTACAAAATCAAAATAGTAAGGTGTTCGTTCTTCAAAAAGACAGATGTCAAGGCTGGAAGGGAAGAAGCATTGACTCACAAGGTTACCCAGCAGGAGAGACACAGAGGCAAAACCTAGAAAAAGCAATTCTGGAAGGTTTATTGGCCAAAGGAGGGTTGGCACTCTGTTGCCAAAGGTAAGGAGCATTATAGTGCTCTGTATAAGGCTATGAGGGAGCACTGGCGCTCTGTTAACACAAGGACAGGGGCGCCAGGTTCAAAAAATCCCAAAAATGTAAAAAATTCCAAAAATTGCAATTCAATCTCGACAATTAGGCTGGGTATGATGGGTTAGGGAACCAATCAGCTCATGAAACCAATCAAAAGAGGAGTGAACCAGGTCTGAAACAATCAAGGTGTAGAACAAGGTCAATGAGGAGAAATCAAAACAAGAAATTTCGATTTGAGGCTATCTCCCCAGTGGAGTCGCCAGTTTCTGTTGTAGGAAAATCTCCCTGCAGACAGGTAGATTGCCTCTAAGAGCTTGACCTTAACTCTAAGACAGAAAATGATTAACGTGGACACTGACTTCCTTTCAAATCTATCTAAACTAACACATGAGAAGGAAGGATAACATAAGTACCTCTTTATCGACGTTTGTCCCTGCACGCTCCGAGTTGTGCTCCGATCCTTTGCTCCTCGCTGATTTCTGTAGACAAACAAGATACGACCACTTCCTATTCTATTGATATTAGCTTGAAAATAGATCTATCTATCAATGATAAGTTCATGTAACATCAGACACAAACTAGAAAGAAACAGGCCAAGCGTGTCATATTAATGAGAATAATGACAACAATACTTACAATCATAGATGCGAATGCGATAGCTTCGTCAAGTCCCCTTCGTCTAACCCTTGCTCGAAAGATCCACAACCTGGGTAACAATAGCTTCACTGATCACTCTCCTTTGAATGACTGTGTGTTTCCTATGATATCATAGGTTTCATACGAGCAATTCTTCCCCCTTTTCACCATCATAGAGCTTGCTTATATAGGTTAAGAGGAGCTTAACCTCTTGAGTTATCTTTAGAAAAATTTGAGGAACCTCCTCCTTAGATCAGGGATATCCTGATGAAACCAAGAATTTGAATTCAACTGCCTTCTAATCTTGAAAGACCCTCCCCTCATTCTCCTCAACGGGCCAACTACTGCCTTAGATTAGGTAGCGCTCCTTCAAAAGGGGCATCAAAGCACTGTAGCGCTCCCTAGGAAGCTTGAGGGAAGCACTGATGCAACAAAGGTGGATAGCGCTCCTTCAGAGGGGGCAGGGGAGCGTTATAACTTTCCTTGAAGCCTTATAGGGGAGCGCCAGTGCTCCCTAGACTGATATAGGGGAGCGCTCACCCCCATAACCTTTGATTAAAATCTCTTCTCAGGTGTCAAGAGTTATTTGACTCCAGTTAATCAATTCCTCTTCTCTAGATCAAGTATATGAGATGTTTTAAGTTCCTCCTTAGTGTTGTCGGCATGGCAGTATGCTCGAACATCGTTTGCAACACTTGTGAACAACTTGCGACACTTGCGAAAGTTGTACGGAAGATGCGACACTTACGACAATTGAGAGGAACATGTGACACTTATCCAGTTGAGTAATTTTGACGTGTAACACCTAACACAAATATCTGATGTTATTTTTAATCATGGTATTAGTTTAAGAAAACACAAATGCTCTGCAAAAAACCTGCACTTTTCCTCAATGAATTAATGATGGCTACTGTTTTTTGTTGTAGATGACCTTGCAAATCCGAGGTTGTGGGATCAATTCCTATGGAGCGTCGAGCTGCCCTTGGCTATCCTCCAGTTCACTTTCGAGACCAATGTATACAGTACATGCACACACCTTCTTTCCTAAAACAAACACTAGTAGGTCAAAATTATTTAAAATAAAAAGGGGAAATTTAAATTTTGAGATCTATTCAACTTTACAGGTTTAATGCATCTTATAAAAGAGGTGGTGCCTTATATGAAATCCCAAGTGGAGGGAAAAATAGTGAATCAGACCGGTGACCGTACCAGTGATCAAGCAAGTCATTATTGTTACTATGGAGGATTACATTGTATATGATTTGGCTTGGCTCGCTGAAGATATACATATCTTTACTAATTGGCCATTCTCTTAATAGATGTAAGTTAAAATGAGAATGGATGGTGAGAAACTTACTATATTTTTCTTGGTCATATTTTTTATGCTTCTCCCTAACTTTTATTAAGCTGCAATGTTACTTTTTCTATTCTTGAATTGGATATAGGTTTTTTGAGTCCATTGAAGGATTCAATCACAAGGCTATCATGGTTGGCTTTGACCAATATGGAAATCAAAACATGGTTTATGGCTCTCTTTCTATGGTTGTATTTGGTTCTACTCTCACAAAAAAATGAAAAGTTGGTTTCCTTGGCCATATAAAATGATTTCTAAGCTTCCTTTCTAGGGTTTACAATACATTCAATGGTGGGCACCAATATCTAGCGTCATAACCAAGTTGTAGAAGGTCAAAGGATTGTTGTAGCCAAGGGAAATTTACTTATTGTTCAAATCATCACAATAATCCTAAGCATAACTCACTCCATGGATATTATTGTTCATTTTGGGTGCTTAATGAAAAGTGTATATGTTACAAAATATTTCATTTTTTTTAAACTATAGTGGGCATTTTTTGTGCCCTTTTTAAATTCCATATATTTCATGGACGTTGTCTTCCCTTTGTAGTTACCTAAATTCTATTAATCTTAAAAAACAATAAAAATAAAATCGGAGTATATGCATTGAAAAGAGTTGAAAAGATTTTTCCCAAAAAACAATCTTTGTTGACATGGCTCAATGATGAAACCCCGATCTACTTCTTTCATGGTGAAACACTCTAGGTAGTGTAATGCCTTGTGAATACTAATGATACAT
>JASDQU010027592.1:11433-35127 GCA_032191745.1 Picea mariana
CGTAAGTAGACATTGTTTTCTATTTTCTCAATATTATATTAATTTTTTAAAAGGGACACATGTCAACTCCAGGTTGAGGATGGACGAAATTACACATCTCCCCCATACTTGGTTGTAGAATATGCCTCTTGGCACGATGAAGAAAATAAACATATACAAAACTTACACTATTAACAAGAAAAGTATTTCAATATCATATATGAATTCTTAATAAATAAAAATTTGACATAAAATCATAATTATGTAATGTGGTATTTTTATTTATTGGGCAAGAGGTTAAATTGCAACTAGTGTAGTATCTAATGTTATCTACAAAATTGACTTTCTTGAAAATACTATCTATGATAAAACCCCCTTTTGGTGCTAGAGTAAGATATAAAAATACCTCTAATTGGTTAAGAGTTCATCTTTCTTAGACGTAAGTGTCGCAAGTATCACACTACATTCTTTCAGCTCTATCATGGCTAGCTATAGATGAAATCTGCAAATACAACATTTAATCATCATTAGTCAAACTCTTATGAAAAAAATGCCTCTTTTTAGCCAAAAAGTCAAAAACTCGTTAAGTTCTGCGCCTAGTGCTCCCTCAAAGAAGCCTTCAAAGTGATAGCATGCCCTAGACATATGCACTAGCATGCGGAAATCTCGTTCGACGCTCCCTTCAGTGCCCTGAGGGAGTGTCGATCTAGTTCGGTGCTCTAGGGCTTCCTAAGGAGCCCAGAACACTCAAAACAAAGGTTAAAATGCAGTAACAAACCATGAAAAAGGATGAGGAGGAAGAGATAACTAACCTGGAGGTTAAAATGCAGTAACAAACCATGAAAAAGGATGAGGAGGAAGAGATAACTAACCTGGTATGGACAAATCTGAAAATGATCGCTCACAACTCCCACAATCGCCGCTCAAAAAATGCTCCAAAGAGGTGAAAAATAAAAAATCTAGAGGAGAATTGTAAAAGACAAATGGTAAAATGAAATTTTGATCTATTTTGATATTTGATAGGTTCATTTTGATATTTTCTCCTTATTATAAAGTCATTTTTTGGGTTTTTAATCATTTTTTCGAGAAGTTACTAATGTCTTATGCCCAAAACAATTTGTTTTTATAGGATTTCAAGCAATGTCTTTCATTAACCTTGTAACACTAATGAGCATAATCTTTGTTCTTTCTCACGCTCATAGATACATGAGAATGTAATTGAGTATACTTTTATCACTTTTTTGGACTCGTAAAGGTTATACGAAAAATAAAACCCCTGGAGTTATCTTTAAGCTCTTTTCAGACTCTCTAAATATGAAAATATTGTCGAGTGATCTTGCTTCCTTTCACACTCGTTAAAAGGTTCGAAAGGGCGTCTTCCGAGTAATAGTTTATCTCTTTTTCGGACCTTGGGGACTAACATTACGAAAATTACAACCCTGGAGTCACCTCTAAGTTATTTTCAGACTCTCTAAACATGAAAAACGACTGATTTTCCTTCTCTGGACTCACTAAACTACACATTGAAGGGCCCATCTGGGAATGAACCCTTACTTATTCTCATTCATTAAACAAAGGAAGAGGATCTTACCGAAGGTGAGTTATACCGAGCATGTTTTATCCTCCTCGAGCTCGTTAAATTAAAAATAGGTACTCATCTATCTGGATGGGGGAAAAAATTGAAGGAAGTGGGTCAATTTTCTTGAGAACTTTTTTAAGCAACTCTTGCAGTCACCCTTGAACACAAAAAATGTTTTTAACCTTCGCCCTGGACACTTGGATAATCCGCTAAAATCTACACTGAACCAATCCTATGAGTCTTTTCACTCCTTTGAGTCATCCAGAGAATCTCATAGCATCCACTGCATCATGTTTTGGTCCACTCTACATTTACACTACCAAGTATCATGTTGTGCCTCGGTGTTCAAGGGAAGTATCAGCCTCGAAAGTCAACCATATGCAAAATTACCATTTTCCATACCCGTATTAGTCTATAATTCATTCACTATATCTCATCACTTTTTGTGTCAGTTTCGTGTAGATGATGGGGGATACATCAAGGCCCTCCTTCGATGATTTTGTTCCTATCGATTTCAACACATCATCCGGGAATCAAACTTAGAAACTAGTTGTACCTTGGGACCTGCACGCCTCAATGGCAGGCCTCCTCGCTTCCAATAGTGGGTTTACATAATTAACCTCTGATTGGATGATTCCACAAATGTTCAACCTCATCTCACTTATTCACATTCATTGGATTGTATTAGGGTACCTTGGGAATCATTGACATCACTGGTAATTTCCCTCGCACTTGTTAGCAGTTCACCTCAACGACTGGTAATCAAGTATTTTCTACCATGTTCGACATCAAGAAATATATTAACATCCCCAGATTCATAATACATTGGGATTGGGACGAATACCCTGGGTTGAGGATTCATTATGACTAAGAAAATAAACATATATAAAATCAGGGGGAAATTCAAATCATCCTCCTAGTGAGGAAGCTTCATCGAGTGCACACATTTACATTTTTAATGGGATAGATTTGACCACTCGTACTACGACACATGACACCCCAGCTAAACTTGATAAATAAAAAGTAACTAATGGTACTACATCGGATCCACCATCCAATTACTCCTCCATCTGGGCCACTCCAGATTGAGAAACCTCACTTTGAATCTATCTTACATTCACCCAAGAGCACAATTCGAAAGTCAAATTTCAATCCTATTTCACATGTTGCACAAAACTAAAACATTATTGAATATTTGGCCCAAGCACCATGTACTATGTCAGCTCTCTAAGTTTTACAGCATTTCCCTGGTCAGCGTACGACTCTCTTGGTATCCATTGGAGCCATAGATCTCGAGTCATCTAATAATATCACATTTAACCTCGATAATTTTAAATCATGATTCTCTCACGAGCTTGCTTTCCGGATCGATGTTGTTGTCCACAATCAATATATTCATCGCATGATCTTGGATGAGGGATCTTCCACATCTGTCATGTTKTTGTCTTGTTGGAAATGGTTGAAATMTCCTGGTCTTAATCAATACCCTACTATGTTATGAGYATTCGATGGGAGAGGATTCCGTCCTCATGGAMTTTTACAGTCCTTATATGTTCAATTGAGAGGCAAGATTGTTTCAGTAGATGTTGAGGTAGTCGATGCTCCCCTCGACTACAACTTGTTGTTAGGAAGAAGTTGGTTTTATTCCATGACCATCATCACTTCATCGGTGTTTCGATGTGTCCAGTTTCCCCATCAAGGTAAAATTGTGACCATCGATCAGTTAGATTACTGTACCCCCGACGCTCGCACTCCCGCAGCCAAAAACATTCCTTTTTTGGGAGATTCCAAGATCACTTATGAAAGTGTTGGAGTAGGTCTGTTAAAAAACTCTTCACTTATGGGTACCTTTCCTACACCACTTCCTCCCACTTCGCACTGCATCACAAAAATCAATATGATTTCGACTATGGCACATCAATCCTACGAATCATATGCTTCATGGATCATGCCTATTCCTTTATAATTTGACACACTAGGTGACACCATGCCACTTAGTCATGTCTAGGTTGCATATGATGCCATCTAGTCTACCTCTCCTTCACCGGACGACCAACATCTATTGGCGTCTACAACTTACTCATTACCATCCTAGTTAACATCCCTATCCTCTACTTTTGATTATATCCTATAGATTTTTCCATCAGATGAATCTATTATGGAAATGATTAACATCGAGGGGACACCGTGGGATGACAACCACAATTGTTTGTCCTTTATTATGAGTTTGAATGACATTGAGAATGATATATCGTCTATATTTCTTAGCGATATCGTCGATTGTCCCTAATATTCAATACTCACTTAGGATACCATGTCTAAGGAGAATTTGGGAAACATATATTCTACTATTACTATTGACATATCAATCAAAGAAGGTCTTGTGGAAAATGTTCATTTAGGTGCAAATTGTGCACCTAAAGAAGTTGAAAGTTATACAATTTTGTTCAAAGAATTTTGCAACATCTTCGCTTGGAGTTACGAATAAATTCTAGGGATAGATCCATCGATCGTTGTGCATGAGATCAAAACATACCCCAATGTTAAACCTGTAAAACAAAAAAAATTCTCGATTCATCTTAAGAAAATCGTGGCCATAAAGGCAGAAGTCAAAAAATTGTTGAAGTCTGGTTTATTTATCCTGTCCCTTTGATCAAATGGGTTTCCAACATCATTCTGGTCACTAAGAAACAAGGGACCATTGTGTTTGCGTCGATTATAGAGATCTTAATAAGGCTTGTCCCAAAGAAAATTACCCTACACCCTTTATTGACCAAATTATCGATAATTGTGTTGGAAGCGTCATTTTTTCGTTCATGGATGGATTTTCCGAAGACAACCAGATTGACATCCTACCGACTGATCAACATAAAACAACCTTCATCTTCCCTTGGGGGACGTTCTCTTATCGGAAACTACCTTTTTGTCTTAAAAACGCTAGAGATGTTTTTCAACGGGCTAGGTCATACACATTCCATGATATTAAAAATATTGTTGAACCCTACCTCGATGACTTACCCGCTCACTCGTCTCATCGATGATACCACATTGGTCACCTATGACCCATTTTTCTTTGATGTCAGTTTTACCACATATGTTTGAATCCCCATAAATGTATTTTTGTTGTTGAATTAGGATGCCTCCTCAGCTTCATAGTCTCCAAAGATGGGATTAGGGTGGATCCCTTAAAAGTCAAAGTCATTCTAGTTTTACCTCCTCCAAACAACCTCACTCAACTCCAAAGTTTTCAAGGGAAGGAAAAATTTCTTCATCATTTCATTTGTAATTATGCTTAAATCATGTTGGCACAGGGGTAGACCCAGGGTTAAATGCTACAACAACACACCAATAAAACCCTAACTACTGACCCTTTCGGCAACACCTGCGAAGAAGATGAAGTCTCACCCGAGGTAGAGGCAGGGATGGTTGCAGGAATCCAGTGTTTGCAACCTTAGCTGGGACACAGATCTGTGATTACAACACCTTAAAATATCACTTAGCAGTTATAGTTGATTAATATTCAGCCTTAGTTTACAACGCAATTAAACCCTAACAACATATCAATGCAATATTTATTCAGATCCAATATAATCAATCACTAAGCACACAACATAGGTCAGATCTAACATTCATTCACATTATTCAGCACTAAGCTACCATATTAGATCCTCCTAAGCATACATCAGAGCATTAAGCATTCAATCACATAGACAAGAGAGCAACCATAAAGCACATAGCAACCACAACACAAGATATATGTGGTTCACCCCCACCCTGGGGCTACGTCCACCAACTCTTCTTATTTATTTATTTTTTTCAATATTATATATGCACAGAGCCATGATATCTTACTCTGTAGAGGACAGGAGATCTGCGCACCTCGCTAGATCCTCCTTCCTTGAATTACAACACAAATCCTTCCACAGTCTCTTGCAATCACTTGCACTTAGCCTTGCAAGTCTCACATAGTATGCACAAAGCAATGAAAATTATCACTTGCACTTAGCATCACATACTCACATACTAGTCCCTCCTTCAATCACATAGATCAAACTCTAGCACTTAGAACACTAGCCTCTTCTTACATCACCTAGCTATCTATTTATACATTACAAAATGGGCCTAAACAAGGGTAAACCCATGGACTGACATCCCCATTCCCGTTACATAAGCCCAAAACCCTAAAATCCCTAAAAAGGGGCCGAGAGCCCACGATATTTGCTTCGACTTGTGCTCAATCTTCAACAGCCTATTGAAGTACCAAAAGTAGGTCAAACATGACCAAGGATCCTCAAAACTTGGTCAAGGGCCGACATGCCGCCAACACTCACATGTGACTCGTCCCGAGTCACTCTGGTCTAGGTAGCTATGCTTCAAAGGCCTCGAGCTTGGCTCAAGCTTCTTCAACCTGATTCTTCACTAGGGCCTTCTGCTCGACGAACTCTTGGATGATTGTTTCATTGACATGTCCCTCTAAACATTGTTCGACTACAATGACTACTTGTTCCAACTTTGTGCCTCGACCTTCAATCTCCTCAAACAGTTAGCAGGCTTTGTCTTGGACTGGTTGGAGCCTTTGATTCACTTCCATGACTTTTCTCTGGATGGTGTGGACCTGCTATTGAGATTCAACTGCGCCTGTATTGTTGTTGCTTTCTTCTTTGCCTCCTGGAGTTGTGACTCCAGTACCTTCATCTCAATATCTTCAGTGAGTCGCTCATAACTCTATGCACTGCGATCACTTAGTTGTTTTCATTCTAGAGCGAATGCTCTGATCCTCTTGACTGTGCTCAGGGCAGTGGCTTATCTTTGATATCGCAGGTCCTGTGGGGTACTTGGAACTGTTTGTAGCTAGAGGTCTTTGATTCTCTGTTTAAGTTGTTGGATAGATTCTGTGAGCTAATCTACTTGATGTTCCACTGGGTCTTCCTCCTTTTTCTCTAAGCCTGTCATAGAGTGAAGTTCTCTGTTGACTGCTTCTTTTACTCCTATCTGTTCTGTGAGAAACTGCTCTTTTTCTTGTTGGATATGCGCTTTCTCTTCTTCAAACTTAGCTTGGAGGGCATCCTTCTCTTGCTGCGCAACTCATCGTTTCTCTATGACTACCTTTTGTACTTTATTTAGGGCCTTTGTGGCCTATTTGGTTTCTTCCTGTATGCGACAAAGGCGAGCTTCGGTCGCATCAGCTAGTATATGGAGTTGAGCAGGCTCATCTCCTAACTCAGGTGCTTCAGATGGTGGGGGCGCAGTGGATACTGCACGACTAGATAGAAGGGCTTGTTGTACCCCTCTGAGTTCAACCTCGATTCTATCATACACCTCCTCCTGCTTGGATTCATGTTTCTGCAAGATGTCCTGTGAGGCATCTTCTATAGCTATGATGATAAAGTCAAAGTCATCCATAGTGAGCATAGTCTGCATCTTAGTCAAGGTGGCTCTAGATTTCTTTCGGGAAGTGGGTTTCATGGAAGAAACCTTCCTTTTCTTCAAGGGATTAACCTCATCAGTAGGGTCCCTACGCAATGTTACTTCTCCTTACTTCTTTTGGTCCTCTTTTCCATTTGTCTCTTCTACTTCATCATCATCCCCTCATCTAGGTGATACCAAAGAATTTCCTTCTGATGCGTTGCTCAAGTTTTGGACCTCTTCGGTCTTCTTCCTTCTGCTGGGTCCAGGTTGATCCTTTGCTTCATGAGTGGTCTCAGGGTTGCCGATTAGTTAAGGGTATGACATTTCTGTGGGGTCTGCAGGGATGAGGAGTTCTACAGACCATTCCTTGGTGATCTCTTCAAGGTCCTCCTTGGTGAGCTTGTAGTACGATTGAATCTCTTCTTTGTGATCATCTAGACACATGGTGATATAAATGAAGTGTCGATCTACGTGGAACTTCATGAGGGGTTGGAACTGATGCAGGGTGTTTGGTGTCATGTGAGGGACAAATTTGATATCCCTCTTCAGTTGGAGATAATTGGTATGAAAGACCGTGTTTGACTGCCACTATTTTCCCATATCGCTCGAGTACCAAAGCACGGTGAACTTCGCAGCGAGCGGCTCGAATGACTCAATGTATGGGAAGGTCGCAGCTTATGATATTTCCCAAGTGGTAAATGCGATGAGGATCAGGAGCTAGCTAAAGTGGAACTCATAGCCTTGATCCTGAGCTTTGCGACAGTCTAATTCCAGCTAGTTGACCAAGTACTTTGCCCAGTTCATCTGGAGTCCTTCTACACATTTCCCGGCTAGGTCAACAATGAATCCTGTGACTTGAGTAGGTCAGTTCTTCCTCACTAGATTCCCAGTGATCAACTGGTAGGCCAGGTGCATTGCACCATTCTAGATGGAAGCTACCTTGTATCCTCACGTTCAATTTTCTACATCACCGTGAGTGTCCTTAATTCTCTGTGCTAGGGTGAGGTTGGAAGGCTTCCCTGGGTAGAATTATTGCGGTTTAGGTCCTTGCATGCTCAATCTGGTGATCCTATGGATCAACGTTGAATTGATTTTGATGCGTCTATTAGCCATAGGTAGTCACCATGGTAACATGAGAGTAAGAGATTAACACACACATTAACCTCCTGATGCCTTCCAAAGTGTGGGATCTTCATCACGTTTAAGAGGGTGGACTGCACGAGGTTCATAGTCCATGGATGGGGGATTATTTTTGAGTTCTTCCCCTTCGTCCTGGTCAGATACTTGTAAGGAGTAAGAATTTTATAATTCTTGAGGTCACCTAGGTTGGAGTCACTGAACTTCAACGTCACGATGTTATCTTGCTGCGTTATGACTGCACGTATCCCCTTCAAGAGGTACATAGTAATCTTGGTGTAATCAAAGTCCCTCGGGACACTGTCACGACTCACCGCGCCGGCCAGAGGTGGGATGTAGTCGGGTGATATGGTCAGGATTAACTTTGCATTTGCTAGATCATCTTTGTGCTTGGTTCTCTTCTCTGTTGCTGGTCGGGATGGTCCGGATCTGTGAGCAATCGACATAGAGGCTTGCACTCCTCACGTTGATGAAGCTTGTATTCCTATGGACATTGTTAGCATCGGATGTCACCCCTGGATTGCAGTAGGAGCAGAGCCCGACACCCATCATTTTATGTCATGATTTGTTTAATAGGGTGATCATATGGAGGTTAACTCAAACGATGTGGTCTTAACTCCGAAACTAGGCCAGGCATGCATGGGCAAGTGAGGTCTTAGGTAACTTCAGACAGTGATTCGTAGTAAGGGTGAGTAGGGGGAAGAATTGTATCAGAGCGATGCAAGGGTCTTTCGTAAACATCAGGTTCCTAACAGACTATCGAAGAAGACATCTAAACGCAATTTCTTCCTATGCTCAAATGCAGAAAACCAGAGAAAACAATAATGCCATCATAAATCATTTATCACAACAGAGTTGCCATAATTCGTGTGAATCAGTCGATCACGAACTCTCTTAGTGTAATATGAGAACTTAGATGGAGTAAGAAGACTATCTGTTATAAAATAAGAAATCTCATATACAGATGCATGGCCAGAAAGCTAGAATGTCTGCTAAAACTTTACAATTGGGAGCTTTGCTCAACCATCGATAGATTACAAAATACAAAGACTGATTCTATATACTTAGAAAAATTCGCCTAACAGAGGCGTTCCCAGTCACCCAGGGCTCGGTGTCTTTACAGTTAAATTCATAATGAAATCCTCCTTTACACGCCACCTTAACTACGCATGGCTCCTGTAAGGAGGGTAGCTGAGCCATTAAGTGCCAAGCTAGCGTGCGCAGACTTCTCCATCTAGTAGAGGACTTTGGCATGTCTTCTCTAGAAAAATGGGTACACCGGACCCTCTCGAGCAGACCACTCGCCAGGCCTTCCATACTCCACACTTAATGATTGAAGAGATGTTTCCACCACCCTTTCTCGCCTTCATTTACTCCAAGCGAAAACCAGGACCGAGGTCGGATCAAATGGCACTTGGAGGTCGCGGTAATTCTTTCTGTGAACATACACGATGCCTTCGGCCCTTCCTGAGTAGCTCTTTTCTTTCCCAAGTGACCATGGGCTGTGACCACGTGCTTATCCCCAAGGCACCCTCGGCGTTCGTGAATATGAAGAGGCTGATCCTTGCTGCTCGAAATCACGATGAGCGATATGCCGAGACGGCTTAATATGGCGCCACGCGTCCCTCTAGATCTGACGGCCCTTAACTCTCCCGACGATACTGTGGGTCCGGGTCCGGGACTCTCCCAACACCTCGCGTGTTAGAATATAACAGAGCTGCTCTTTGCGCCTTGGAGTCGTGATGGGCGAAGTGCCGAGATGGCTCAATTTGCTGCCAAGTGTCCCCTTTGGATGGACGGCTGAAAATGTTTTGTGACGTCGCAAGCCCCACTTTTGACGCTTTCGACACTGTCAGGGTTCGGGGTTTCGAGATGTTCAAAGACTCAGAACCTTCACCCTTTGAACTCACAATTGCCGAAAAGCTGACGTGACCAGATCTTGTGCTACGTGCCCTTTGGGATGAACGACTGTCATCCATTCGTGATCATGCTATGGGTGCTATCCATTGCGCTAACCTCGGCGCAGCTTTGCTAATCACGATTTCCCGCCCACCGCTGATCTGATCCTTTGGATACATCCTGAACGTTGAAATAAGAGTGCTCGCTCGCTTGATCTGGGCCCGAAACAGATTTCTTTTGTGTGCTGCGCTTGGGCGCTTCTCATGCAACCTGTAGACCCGGATATCCCTATGCCGAAGACAAATAATGTTGCTAACTTTAGGCTCCATGGGGGATAGAGTCATCCCTGTGATGATCTAAGAACTCATTTTGCAGTTCTAGTGCATTTCTGATGGGATATGGAGTCATTTACTAAGCCTAAACAATAAAAGTAAAAACAAAGAACAGAAAGGAAAATATTTACAAAACACAGGAGCCACCGAAGTCTCAGACCAAACATTTTTTAAGAAAATGCCCATTTACTGGGCTGCTGGAAATCTCTTCACCTTCCAAATCTTGCAGCCAATATATATTATTTGAGAAAACTTCAGAGATTTTGAAGGGGCCGATCCACAGGGCTTCAAATTTGCCGTGTTTTCCCTTATCTTGCTTAGGAGTGTCCCATTTCAGCACCAGGTCTCCTATTTGGAACTGCTCCTTCTTGGCCTTCTTATCGAAAACCTGCTTGATCCTCTGTTGATGATCCTGAATTCTGTCCATTGCCTGCTCTCTGGCTTACTGGACTTCTACCAGTTGATGAATCCTTCTGATCATGTCATTGGGCTCTTCTTGATAATCCTGGAAGAATTTCGCTACGAGAATGGCTAGCTGAGAAGGGAAGACAACTTCTGCTCCGTAGACTAACTGGAAAGGGGAGACACCTATAGATCTCTTTGTGGTCACCTGATAGGCCCATAGAGCGAATTTCAGCTTCGAGTTCCAAGCCCTTTTGTTGTCCTCCAGTAATCTTTTAATGATCCTTATTAGGATTTTGTTGGAGGATTCTGCTANGCCAAACCTTGTGATGAGATCCTCCAGGAACCCAATGATTACCTTGTGGGAAGCACTCCTGGTGGGGATGGCTTCGACCCACTTAGTAAAGAAATATGTGGCAGTTAGGATCCATCTTTTCTGCCCACTGGAAGTAGGGTGGATTTCTCCCATAAAATCTAGGCCCCATTGCTGGAAGGGTCCCAAAACAACCACAGGTTGTAAAGGCAAAGACTTGAGCTATTGCTTTCTTGAAAATCTTTGGCATGGGATACAAGCTTTAACTCTCCTACAGACATTAGCGAACAAGGTGGGCCAGTAGTACCCAGCTCTGAGAATTTTGTGAGCTGTGGTCTTCCAAAAATGGTGCCCTCCGCATAGGCCACTGTGAAACTCAACCATGATCCTATCGGCCTCTTGTGGATTTATGCATTTTAAAAGCACCCCCTGGGGGTCTTTCCAGTATAAAACTTGATCGATAAGGCATTACCTAACTGCCTTGAGCTTCAAAGCTCTCTCTTTGTTTCTCTGTAGGCCATCTGGGGGCTGCAACTCCTGTAGAAAATATATGACATCCTTATATCAAGGACATTGAGCCAACAAGGGTTCTGTTTTAGGGACTACATCGGACAACTGATTCTGCTGATTTCCTGATTGTTCATTGGCGAAATCCACCCCCAAAGCTTTGTGATTGGCTTCAACCAATAGCTTGTCTAAGCCTTGACCCTTGATCAATTTGGTAGGCCTTATCTCCAAGTTAAATTCCAGGATTTTGGCTATCCATTTACTTCTCTTCCCATCAATGTCAGGCTGGATAAGGATGTCCTTCACAGAGGCTGAAGGAACGTAAGAGGTCACATTTGAGTGCAGGACTTAGACTCTGAAAGCTTTGAGAGATTTAACTAAAGCATAGGCCTGATTCTCCATGATTTCATGCCTTACCTCTGCGTCTCTTAATGCCCTGCTGAAGAAGGCGATGGGTTGCTCTCATCCTTCCTCATTTTTCTGCAACAAGACCACTGCTACTGTGTCAAATGAAGCGAAAGAGAAGATCAATAAGTCTTTGGAATAGTCAGGAATGATCAACACAGGTGCCTCAGTCAATGCTCTTTTTATTTGGACGAAAGATTCCCTAGGTTCAGCGGTCCATTTCACTTTATTTCCCTTCTTGACCATGGTTGTGATGTGTTTCACTAGCTCAGCGAAATTCGAGACGAATCTCCTCAGAAAATTAATCTTCCCCCAAAAGGCCTGAACTTCCTTCTTTGACCTGGGAAGTGACAGGGTCCGAATTGCCTCTACCCTGCTAGGATCAATCCTCATCCCTTCTGCTGATACTATATGGCCTTACAGCTTCCCTTCTTTCATAGCAAACAAAGATTTCTTGGTATTTAGGGAAAGGCCAAACCTCCGACATTTCGAAATTTTTTTTCTCAGGTGACAGCAGTGCTCTTTGTCAGACCTGGAGAAGACTGTTGTGTCATCCAGATAGACCACCACAAACTTATCTTTTTCCCCGATGAAGGCTATGTCCATGGCTCGTTGAAATGTCGCTCCTACATTCATCAACCCAAAAGGCATTTTGGCTTACATGAATGTACCCCAAGGGGTGGTGAAGGCTGTTTTTTCTCTGTCCTCAGGCATGATCGATATCTGATTATAGCCAGAAAATTTTTTGATCATGGAAATCCTAGAGGCACCGGTTACCCTCTGCAATATGTGTTCCATGTTGGGTAGGGGATAATTGTCTTTCTTTGAGCTCCTGTTCAGGTTCCTGAAATCGACACAAATCCTGATTTCTCCACTTTTCTTTCTTACTGGGACCAAATTGGCCACCCATTCGGAATATCTCAAGGGAACGATAGTCCGGGCCTCTAACAACTTCTTCACTTCTTTCTCCATGATAGGCAGCAACATGGGATTTATCTGTCTTAACTTCTGCCTAAAGGGCTTAGCCTCCTCCTTCAGTGGGATCTTGTGTTCAATGACGAATGTATCAGACGTCTTGAGGTCTTCATAGGTCCATGAAAACACATCAGCAAAATCTCTCAGCAACTCAGTATATTTGGCTCTTTGTTCTCTGGTCAAACTCCTTGACAATTTGACAAACTTAGGCTCCTCTGGTGTGCCAATGTTGCACTCGGCTGTGTCAGCATATTCATCTGCAACCCTGCCCTTTACTACCACATCATTCTTGTCGAACAATCTTTATAATGGGACTAGTCCCCTCAGAATGTGATTGCTAGGTAGCTGAATATTCTGGTGGTTAGCAATTTTATTTAAAAACACCTCAGGGTGAGGGTCACCTCCTGTGTCAGGATCCTGATCAATGTGCAACGTGGAAAATTCATCAACAGATTGGAGAAATCTTTCGATTTCCAAATCATCTTCGAATACCCTCCAATTCTTGACATTGTCTGGTACAGAGGGCCTATATTTTATTTTAACATCAGAGTTGACTATAGGTGGCAGAGGAACTTTGAGCAAACTGGCTGAGACAGCTAAAGAATCGGCCACAACATTATCCTCCCTTGGAATAAAAGAGATATTGAAGGCTGAGAAGAAATTGTCAATTAGGTCCCATGCTTCATTCCTATAATTTCTGAGTCAAGGGTGCTTAGCTTGATAAGCGCTTCTGATCTGTTGGACCACCAACTCTGTATCTCCGAACACTACTATCTTCTGAATTCCCATTTCCTTTGCAACTCTTAATCCTAGAACAAGGGCTTCATACTAATTTGTATGACAGAGATACGGTTTCCTGGGCAGGTGACACAAAAAAACCCAGCACCAGCGCCTTCTCTAGAATAGGATCCATCAAAATTTTTTTTCCAAACAGGGGTGATGGAAGGAGAAATTTCACGAGGAGAGGTGGGCTGCTTTCTGAGTTCAAGAGGAGGCTCGAGAGCATGAGTGAGTTGCAGTAAACTGGAACCTAAATCAGTGTCCAAGGCGAAAATGGGATGGTTTGTAGGATTGGCTTCATCACTGATTATGTAGGCCAATTGGGCTTCCCTATATAGCCTCCTATGTTCTCCTCCAAACACTGGGATAGTAGCATATGTGAGGTCCATCTGCAAGGTTCCCCCCAGTATTTTTATCCAAGATCTTGATAACAACATACTGAATTTGGGGGCGACATCAGCCACTACAATATCCATGACCGCACTTTTCATGGTCAACTGGAACAAGGTCATGATCAGGTCTTTGATAACTCCTAGACACTGAACTTTCCTGGATTCGAAGGAATAGAGGTCATGATAGGCTCGGGTGACTTCTAGCCCTAACTCTTCCATGACAGTTTTGGGCATGAGGTTATGAGAGGCCCCCGAATCCATCAAGCATTTGTGCAGTACCTTGTCATGTATGTTCAAGGAAGTGTAGAAGGGAGGGGATGAGTCATTCCTATCTTCTACCATAGGACCTAGAATAACTGCAGGCTTTTCATCTTGCAAATTGATGGAGTCTGTGGGAAGGCTTGAGACCTCAGACTGTAAAAGTTTAGAGAAGCTCTTCTTGAACCCTTCATGTTTAATCAATTCGTTTAGGGGCACAGGGATTCTAATTTTTTGAATTTCATGCTCGAAATTAAAAGAAGATGTAAGCTTTGGGATTTCTCTTATTTCGGGGGCATGAATATAGACTATGGGAGAGAGGGGTTGGTGTTTTTTGCCTCTGTGACTGTCT
Source organism: Picea mariana (assembly GCA_032191745.1). Taxonomy (NCBI): domain Eukaryota; kingdom Viridiplantae; phylum Streptophyta; class Pinopsida; order Pinales; family Pinaceae; genus Picea; species Picea mariana. The sequence goes on from JASDQU010027592.1 coordinate 26,153, forward strand.
GCTACTTCATTGGAAGGCCTCTATGTTCTAGTGGATTGCTCAGGAACATCAGGTGTTACTGCCTTCTTCTAAGATCTCAGGTCATACCTGCCTTGGCGGCCACTAGTCTTGTTTTCCTTGCTCAACTCATTTAGCTGACTGTTCATGAGAGAATCCTCATATGCTGATTGAGTGAGATGAGGAAAAGGAGGAGTGTCCTCGAAGCAATGGATTTCAGGATCCAGCTCGTCTATCTCCCCCTCTTCCCCCTTGGCCACAAAATTGTTTTGAAAGGGGGCCTGAATTTTCTGATCTTCTCTGTCTCTTCCCCTTTCTCTTTGCACAGTCGGAGGAGTAATATTGTTCGGCCTCTTGAAACCTCCTTTGTTTTTGATGTTTTGATGGCCCTTGTATGCTTTCCTCCCTTCCACCTTCATTTTCTCCATCTCTGCAGACAGAGACTTCACCATTTTGGTCAGTTCATCCACTTGAGGGTGGGGCACCGACGGGCTAGAAGTTGAGGCTTCAGATCTTCCCTTTCTTCTGTCTACGTCGGCCTTGTTCCTCAGTCTATCAGCTGCTAATCCATTGGATTCCACTTCTATGGACACATATTGCATTTGGGATAAGGAGGTGGCTCTTCTTTCTCTTAGTAACAGATAGAAATCGAGGCCAAACGCACTGGCATAAGAAATCTTGGCCGAGGCTTCTGAAGGATTTATTTCGGCAGGGATCTTGTTATACATCTTATTGAATCTTTTGGAGAAGTCGGAGACAGACTCTCCATCCACCTTCTTCAAAGATCCAAACTCTATCATGTAATACATGAAATCCTTCCTATCGCCCCACTTCCTCAGGAAAGCACTATCCAGGGCCTCGATCCCAGCAATAGATCCGGGGGCCAATCCTCTAAACCACTTCCTCACCTCACCATCTAGGCTCTGGACAAAGACTCTCATCCAGATTTCTTCATTTTCAATGTTCAGGTTGTTTGCATAACTGTAGAAAGAAGTCAGGTGCTCTTCCGCAGTTATATCCCCTTCCCCAGTGAACTTGGGCATATACTTCAAGTAATCTCCAGTAGGGAGAGGATTCATAGGATGAGTTAGGATTAAGGGGGCATATCTGGAAATGAATATGGTGTCCATTCTATTTAGAGGGGGATTAGCACCAGCCATAGGGATATTAGGTGGAGGAGAGCTTGGAGGAGAAGGAGTTCGTGAAGGGGCTACTGGGAATGAGTCTCGAAGTGGAGTGGGAAACAAGAGGGGATTTAAGGAGAAAGCTAACGAGCTCAAGTCAACAGGTGCTTCTCTTTGTGCAGGAGTAGGGAAATCTTCTGTAGTATTGGGTCTACACCAGGGTACAACTTCAGAGGAGAGGGGAGTGACAAGGATTTCTCCCTCCAATCTCAGACTAGGAGGGGAAAACTCAGCAGGAACACTCCCAAAATTCAGGAAACGGGAAACCTCTGAAGGAGGTCTATTAAGAAACTGAGGAGGATAAAATGGAGTTCTTACAGAAGGAGATGGTGGATTACCTGTTTCGACGGTGGGAGCTTCTTCTTCAGGGGCCTTTCCTTTTTTGAGAACCACCTCTGGATCAGTTTCAGGTGTAGCTAGAGGCAGCTGTGGATGAGACCGTGTGTGTCTACCTCTGAAAGCCATAATTAACACGACAGGTTCTCCCAGTGGAGTCGTCACAATGGAGTTGCCAGGTGCACAGTAGAAATCTTCAAAGGCTCTGATACCCGATGCACCTTTGGGATCAAAGGTTCAATGTCGTTCAATCTCGGGGAAAATTTTCAAAATTTTCCCTGGCAACGGCGCCAGAAATGTTAGAGTTGGAATTCACCCCTAGATTGCAGCAGGAGCAGATCCTGACGCCCATCAGTTTATGTCACGATTTTTTTAATGGGGTGATCAGATGGAGGTTAACTCAAACGATGTGGTCTTAACTCCGAAACTAGGCCAGGCATGCATGGGCAAGTGAGGTCTTAGGTAACTTCAGACAGTGAGTCGTAGTAAGGGTGAGTAAGGGGAAGACTTGTATCAGAGAGATGCAAGGGTCTATCGTAAACATCAGGTTCCTAACAGACTGTGGAAGAAGACATCTAAATTCAAGATCTTCCTATGCTCAAATGCAGAAAACCAGAGAAAACAATAATGCCATAATAAATCATTTATCACAACAGAGTTTCCATAATTCGTGCGAATCAGTCGATCACGAAATCTCTTAGTGTAAGATGAGAACTTATATGGAGTAAGAAGACTGTCTGTTATAAAATAAGAAATCTCATATACAGATGCATGACCAGAAAGCTAGAATGTTTGCTAAAACTTTACAATCGGGAGCTTTGCTCAACCATCGATAGATTACAAAATACAAAGACTGAGTCTATATACTCAGGAAAATTTTCCTAACAGAGGCGTGCCCAGTCACCTAGGGCTTGGTGTATTTTCAGTCAAATTCGTACTGAAATCCTCCTTTATGCGCCACCTTAACTGCGCATGGCTCCTGTAAGGAGGGTAGCTGAGCCATTAAGTGTCGGGCTAGCGTGCACAGACTTCTCCGTCTAGTAGAGGACTTTGGCATGCCTTCTCCGGAAAAATGGGTACACCGGACCCTCTTGAGCAAACCGCTTGCCAGGCCTTCGATACTCCGCACTTAATGACTGAGGAGATGTTTCCACCACCCTTTCTCGCCTTCATTTACTCCAAGCGAAAACCAGGACCGAGGTCGGATAAAATGGAACTTGGAGGTCGTGGTAATTCCTTCTGTGAACATACACGATGCCTTCAGCCCTTCCTGAGCAGCTCTTTTCTTTCCCAAGTGACCACGGGCTGTGACCACGTTCTTATCCCCAAGGCACCCTCGGCGTTCGCGAATATGAAGGGGCTGATCCTTGCTGCTCGAAATCGCGATGAGCGATATGCCGAGACGGCTTAATCTGGCGCCACACGTCCCTCTAGGTTTGACGGCCCTTAACTCTCCCAACGATACTGTGGGCTTGGGTCTGGGACTCTCTCGGCACCTTGTGCGTCAGAATATAACGGAGCTTCTCTTTGTGCCTTGGAGTCATGATGGGTGAAACACTGAGATTTCTCAATTTGCTGCTAGGTGTCCCCTTTCGATGGACAGCTGAAAATGTTTCATGATGTCGTGAGCCCCACTTTCGGTGCTTTCGGTGCTGCCGGGGTTCAGGGTTTCGAGATGTTCAAAGACACAGAACCTTCACCCTTTGAACTCGCGATTGCCGAAAAGCCGACGTGACCAAATCTTGTGCCACATTGCCTTTGGGATGAACGACTGTCATCCATTCCTGATCAGGCTATGGGCGCTATCCATTGCGCTAACCTCGACGTAGCTTTTCTAATCATGATTTCCCACCCACCACTGATCTGATCCTTTGGATACATCCTGAACGTTGAAATAAGAGTGCTCGCTCGCTTGATCTGGGACTGAAATGGATTTCTTCTGTGTGTTGCACTTGGGTGCTTCTCGTGCAACCTGCAGACCCGGATATCCCTATGCTGAAGACAAATAATGTTGCTAACAGACATCACTCTCATGGCCATCATATCAATTAAAACTTCCTCGACTGACTTATCCAAAACGATGATCTCATCCGACATGCATGGTCTCGATTGGAAAACTCGGGTGGATGGATGAGTGCTCAAAGCAATATAATCGATGTCAATCTTATTAAGAACAACATGGTAGCAATGGTTTCTCTTGTTAACTCTGATACAATTCACAAAAGTGTTCTCGGTGCAACATTTGACGGACTAAATAAACATGATGTAACAAATTTCTTCAACGGATAAGAAGTTTTCCATCAATGCAGTTCTATTCGTTGCGACACGGTCCCAACGGTCCGATGGTGAGATTTCTGGTCATAACTATTGTGCTAACCATTCTAGAACGTTGGTCCAATGGTTATAATGCTTCCAACGATCATATCGCTTTGCCATGGTGAAGTGCCATGGGGCGTTGTTCTGATATCCCAACGAAGTTCCAATTTTGCAAATCTTCCTTCCGCGAAGTTCCCTCTGGGCCCTTCTGCAACTTTTCGACCTTTTCTCTCTTCTTGTTGATTTTTCTAGCCTTCTTCCTGGTGATCTTCGTCTCAGTATTCCTCTTTCCATTTGATTCTTGTCTTCTTTTGGCATAGCATCTTTGCATTGTTGAGATTCTTTTATAGGATTAGAGAGTATTACTTCTTCTCGATCTGGGGTAGGTGCTCTACTCGTCTGTGAATATTCTTGTGTTATTTCAACTTCATGATCCAAGTTTATGGTTCTCAGTAGCTTCGATCTGTTCTCCTATTCTAAAATCAAGTGTGCGATCTTCCTAGTCATGAAATATTTGAATTCCTGCTTTTTCTGTTCTAGGGAGTCTTGTTCTTTTCTTCTGGTCTGATCTTTCTCGATCCATGTTTTTCCTAATAACATAGTAAATGGAGTGTTGTTCTAAATGAATCTAACATCCTCAAAATATTCCTCTGTCGAAGCTCCATGAGCACTCATAGATACATGGGTGACTCTTCCACATATGGTTATCAACTTTCCCCTGAATAATCATATTCCTCCTAATGAAGGAGTTGTATCAGGCTTTCCTAAATCTTCCCAAGTTCTTTCTGTCATGATGTTTACCTCTGTTTCCTCATCCAGAACACAGTCTATGTTGAAGTCTCCTATTCTTGCTTCTATGTATGTTTTTTCTTTGAATATCTCTGATAAGTTGATATCTCTGTGATCATTTAGGGTTTCTTTCATTTGCAGTAGTACAGTCTCTGATTATGTTAGGGGTTCTACCATGGTCTTAGTTTCGTGACCTTCCTCAAGGTTTTCTAGTCTCATATTCATTCTGTCAAGCTTAACAATCATTCTAGGGCAATCTAAAACTTCATGGTCCATATCTTTACAACAAAGACAACTAGGTCTTATTAGAGGGAATTCCTTAGCAAGATGCCCCAGTCTTTTGCAACTATAACAAAGGGTTAATCCTCTTTTTTTTTTAAATGATCCCCAACCTTTCTTGTATTGTGCACTAGGATCATAGTAGCTAACCTGCAAAATATTCTTTCTAGGATCTTGCATCCATTTGTTCGTCCAAATATTCTTTCTATGCATAGGAATAACATATCTTTCATTATTTATATAAGATCTACTCATATCAAACCTTCTCTCTTCTAATCGTGCCCTAGTTTTCAGACTAGGATAACATTTATCAAACATACCTAGATCCATACTCTTGAAAAAAAAATTCCACTAATCTTACTTTCAGTAGAGCACAAAGCTTCTAGATCTAAAACTTTTCACTATTCTTACCTTCATCAGAGCACAAAGCTTCGAGATATTACCTCTTTTCTTCGGATCCGACTTCTCTTCTTAGTGCAGATATTTACAGGTCAAGTAGAATACTGTGCACTAGGGCAACAGATCTACGCACAAAGATTTCTTTCTTTCCTTCGGTTCCCTGCAATCACAGTTTCAGGTCCCGACAATGGAACCATTTGTTGGCACAGGAGCAGACCCTGGGTTCAATACTACAATAGTCCACCAACAAAACCCTAAGTACTGGCCCTTTTGGCAACACGTGTGAAACATATGAAGTCTCACCCGAGGTAGAGGTAGGGGTGGTTGCAGGACTCCAGTGTCTGCTACCTTAGCTAGGACACAGATCTATTATTAGAACACCTTAACAAAGCACTTAGAAGTTACAGTTCGTTAATATTCAGCCTTAGTTTACAACGCAGTCAAACCCTAACAATAGATCAACACAATATTTATTTAGATCCAATATAATCAAGCACCAAGCACAACAACATAGGTCAGATCTAACATTCATTCACATTATTCAACACTAAGCTACCATATTATATCCTCCTAAGCATACATCAGAGCACTAAGCATTCAATCACATAGACAAGAGAGAAACCATAAAGCACATAGCAACCACAACACAAGATATATGTGGTTCACCCCCACCTTGGGGCTACGTCCACCAACTCTTCTTCTTTATTTCTTTCTATCAATCTTCTACATGCACAGAGTCATTATATCTTACTCCGCAGAGGACAGGATATCTGCGCACCTCACTAGTTCTTCCTTCCTTGAGGTACAACACAAAGCCTTCCACATTCTCATACAATCACTTGCACTTAGCTCTGCAAGTCTCACATAGTATGCACAAAGCAATGACAATTACCACTTGCACTTAGCATCACATACTTGTCCCTCCTTTGATCACATAGATCGAACTCTAGCACTTAGCACACTGGCCTCTTCTTACATCACCTAGCTATCTATTTATACATTACAAAATGGGCCTAAACATGGGTAAACCCATGGGCCGACATCTCCATTCCTTTTACATAAGCCCAAAACCCAAAAATCCCTAAAAAGGGGCCGAGATCCCATGATCTCTACTTCGACCTGTGCTCTATCTTCGACGGCCTGTTGAAGCCCCAAAAGTAGGTCAAACATGACCAATGATCCTCAAAACTTGGTCAAGGGACAACAAATCACTAAAGGATTTATGAGATTGTTGCAGAAAGATACCCATTTCATCTGGGATGAAACTGCTCAATGCTCATTCAATTCCCTTAACCATGCCTTAACGAACACACCTATTGTACACCCCCCAGATTATGTGAAATACTATATCCTTTATTTGGCTGCCTCTACTTCCACTATTGCTATGGTGTTAGTACAAGAGGATAATGACAATGACGAACATGTGATCTACTCTCTAAGTAAGAGTCTATTAGGTCCCGAGCTTTGATATTTGCATGTCGAAAAGTTGTCTTTGGTAGCAGTAATTGTCATCTAGATATTTCTCCATTGAATTATGTTATGCACTACCATGTTCATCGCGGACTCAGACCCCATGTACCATATCTTGACTCGTCAAGTACTTGGGGGAAAATATTTGAAATGGATCGTTATTCTCCAAGAATTCGATCTTGAATTTTCCAAATCAAAAGCTAAAAAGTCATTGGTATTTTTGGAATTGATTTGTGATCTTCTCTATACTAACGAGGATAATGAGCCCAGTGATTCTCTTAGTGATGAATCCATGTTCCTTATTAGTATGTCCAATCCTTGTTACCAATGTATTCTTCTCTATCTCCAAACCCAATGTTTTCAGCAGAACATCTCACGTGATGAACGACATCGCATTCAACACCACTCCAAACGCTACCTCATCATCGACAAAACATTGTATTATTGTGGCATTGATACTGTCCTACAACGTTGTTTAACCCACAACGAGGTTGAATGAGTGTTAAATGACTGCCACCTTGGAGTTTGTGGCGGTCATCTTTCTGGGATGGATACAACCCAGAAAATATTGCGTGTCGGTTATTTTTTTCCTTCTATGTTCAAAGATTTCATTGAGGCCATTAAAAATGTCCACCCTATCAAATCTTTCAGAATAAAGGATGTACCCACCCTGCTCCACTGCATCCCATTGTCTTCGTCAGCCCCTTTGCAAAATGGGGCATCGATTTTATGCAATGTAAGCCTACCTCAACCGAGGGCATGGTTATATCATTGCTTTCATTGATTACTTCACCAAATTTGTTGAGGATATGCCTACATTCCTTAATGATGGCCATACTACAACACTCTTCATGTTTAACCACATCATAACTCTTTTCGGTGTCCCGCAAGCTATTGTAATTGATCATGGCTCACACTTCTAGAACCATATGATGAGTGAATTGTGCACCAAGCTGGGTTTTTTCCATGAAAACTCATCCCCCTACTATCCTCAGGCAAATTGACAAGTTGAAGCCATCAACAAATTCCTGAAGACCATGCTCCAATGTATGGTGGGAACTAACAAAACCTCTTGGCACTTGCAACTCTTCTCTGCACTATGGGCCTATCAAACTACAGTAAAAACTGCAACTGGATTCACCATTCCAATTGGTATATGACATAGAAGTGGTGTTACCAATCGAATGTGAGATCCCTTCGTTGAAAATTACCATAGAACTCCTACCTCACACTTTTGTTGAAGAGGAACGATTCCTATATTTAACCAAGTTGGATGAAACCCATCGTGATGTTGTTCTCATCAACAAGACATATAAAAAATGAATGAAAAATCAATATGACATATTCATTCGACCTCATGCTTTTGCAGAAGGATATTTAGTCCTAGTCTATGATCAAGATCGTGACAAGTTGGGGGAAGGAAAGTTAGAACCCATGTGGAATGAGCCTTATATCATAAAACATGTGCTACACCGAGGTGCCTACGAGTTAGTAGACTACGATGGAATATCTCTCGGTGAGCCTCGAAATGGGCTTTACCTCAATAATTACTATGCATATAATATCCTGCATGTGTTCTTTGTACATTATTGTACTATATAATCTTGACTTGGTGTGTCTATTCTTTTGCGTGCACAATTTTTATCTCATTTGCTTATACTTTGCTTTGTGATTGAATGCGTAGATGACATCACCCTTTCCCATCTATTTCGGGTTTGCAGATGGCACTAGTTGACACACCCAAAAAATATCTTCTGCAGCTTAGGTCATCTACCACTCTGGCAGGTTGGTGAGTTTAGGAGGAATTTGCCTTGGATCTGCGAACAATAATGTGGCAGAAGATCATGTCGTCATCAAACTCTTAATCGAAGCCTCCTTTCTAGGTATAACTCAATTGATTATCAACCTAGACTCTCAACTCGTGGTTCATCAAATTAATCGTGAGTATGCCATTCACAACTCAGTTTTACTATGTCTCCACCTAAGGTTTTGTTGTCTCGAAAGATTGTTTGAATTTCTCCAATAGAGACACATACCAAGAGAACTCAATGCAACTTCAGATTCGTTAGCTAATTACATGTTGGATTGGTATATTGCGCATAGATAAAACGTTTTGAAACATATATCATATGTACACAAAAACATCACATAAGATAAAAATGTAACATCGACAGACACTGCAAAACTCGTATATATATATATATA
>JASDQU010027593.1:0-25467 GCA_032191745.1 Picea mariana
TGAATTTATGAAACCATTGAGGCTAAACTGGGAGGGAAATTTTGCATAAATAAGGGACCAAAATAAGAACCAAAGGTGGGACTTTTTGGTAATGAATGTAAGAGAGATTTTGCATTCGAGAAGTTAATACAAGCAATTTGAAGATTCTCGATTCCGTCACGACTGTGTTACAAGTTTGTTTCGTTATGTTTTTTGTTTCTTTTCATTTTGCTCTACATAATTGATGTGTATCACTATAATTTAGTATGACCACTACTATAGTGAAGGGATTTTATCTTTCTGTAATTGTTTCTTGTCTTTCCTCTGCACCAGCTATCAGCGGGTGTAAGACCAATTTTCATTTACAAAATTTTATATTTATTTACACTATGTCAATTATTTCTATGTCAATTTCTTCTTCTGTGTATGTGTGAGTTTTCTACTGATAGGAACCTTACGTTACTCACAGCTAAATGTTTTTCTCTCATTCCACATCTTTTACTAAAAAGTAATATAGTTACGGGAAAGGGCCTTTAGTTTGCATTCCTATTTTGTTCTTCATGAAAAAATTTCTCTTATTTCGACTAAATTGAAACAGCGTTGAAATCTCCCGTTAAATCATTTCCATACTGGTATTGTTCCTCAATGACTGTCCCCGCAGCAACTCAACCAAATATTCAACCCGGGCTATCTAATCAAATACATATTGCTTTAAATCTTTTTGACACAATCCTTAAAACTGCGAACACTCGGGAGGAATTGGAACGTTCATGGGTAGCCATTAAACAAGATATTACTACCCAGGAACAGTTGGAAGCTAGATAGAAAGAACGTAGAAACCTTCATTAGTTTCCTACACCGAAGGTTAATGTATTCTTTGTATAAATCTTTAACATACTTTCGGATGCCTTGACATTGTACTTTTAAGCCTTAAGTACAAACTCAGGAACAACAGTGTCTATTCCAATAATTTCTTCAATGTCTTCATAAGAGGCCTTCCAAGTATCTAGAAATACTTGGTTTTTTCTTTCCTCTCTTTGGTCAAACCTTGGGAAACTGATGGAGCCTCGTCATATAGTTTTTTCCAGTCCACAACCTTATCAAATTCATCCTGTGAATTTTTATTTTTATCTATTTTATCTTTCACTTGATATGACGGATTTGTTAAGTCACCATGACATTATTGGATTTCATCCAACTTAGTGAAAAATCGCTTATGAGCTTCCCTTAGTGCCTCATTTTCTTTCAAGGATTCTTATTTCATAACTTCTAAGGTGTTTATAGCTTTGTTTCTCTATTTTAATCTAGCTTCAAGAGTTTTCACTTTGGCTCCATATTCTATAATTTTTAGTCTCTACTACTCAGAGAGTGTGATATTCTCCTAGTGTTCTACTTTCAACCTTTGAATATCATGTATATGTTTCTTCTTCAGGGCCTCTAGTTCAACTTTATGTTTTCAATCCTTCTCATTAACCTACTACTTGAATTCATATTCCATCTGATTCCTCTGTTGCTTCAATTGGTCTTCTAAAACCAATACCTTTGCCTTATTATATATATCCAATGTAGCATTGAGTTTACTAACAATAATCAATTTTTCAATTGCAAAGGTGCTCAAAGCAGAGGTAGTGTATATTTCATTCTCTTGAGGATATTTGTTACCTAGATTCCATACAATCACTCAGTCCTATTATTCCTTTCTGGGTGTCTCTCCAATGTTTTTCCTTTTTGATTCCCTTTTGGAAATACTCCTGTGATATTTGCTAAATGAATAATCCCCTAGGGATACTACTTCATCACCAAGTTCATTTATCTGTGAAGACGAATAAGAGAAGTCAGTTGGTATGGTACATAATGGGGTTCTAGGGTTGATGGGAGAGCCTAGTGGTGTCAATCCCTGTGTTGTACTTGGACCTATTCCTGGACTGGTTGAAGGAATAATCTTCTCAGCCTTGACCTGTTGCAATTCATTTTGTTTAATCTTTACTTCTTCAACTGCCTCCTCTTCTTTCCTTCTATATTCTATTTGTTATTTCTTTTTCCTTTCTTCCTTTGAAGCCTTTTGGGCTACATCTTCCTCTTTCTTGTTTTCTTCACCTCTTCTCCTTTTCTCTTCTATTTTCCCTTCTTCTTATGCCTTTTTATTTTCCTCTTCCAGTATCTTTCTCTTTTCTTCTTCATCCTTTCAAGTTGCCTCTTCCTCTTTCTTATTCTTTATATTTATTTGTTCCTATGCTTCCAAATATTTTTTCATCAACTCTTCTTGTTTCTTTTCCTGAGCCTACTTTTGGTCTTCATCTTGTTCTTGATCACCTTCCAGAATTTGTTCTTTCTAGGAATGGACCATATTTCTTCTTTATTCTTGATTAGTTTGTAATTTTTATTTTTCTTTTCTATCTTATATGTTACCAACCACATATTCATATGACATGGCACCTTGGAAGATGATATCTTCATTGTTAATATCATGAGTGTAAGTGGGAGATAATAATAAAACTTTGATATGCCATTATACAACACCTCTTCAGTCATGATTCCTAGAAACATACATATACTGAGTTATTTGAGAGATGTAGCTTCCTTCCTTACATGAGGAGCATTTAATAATGAGAAATTTCCCAATTTAATAAGAAATATTGGCCATGTTTTCTTTGAATTTGCAGATAGATAGGAGGTGATTCTCGTATCAAAGGTATGGAAGGAAATATCTTTGATAACTAATATGTATGGGAAATATTTAGGGAGAAAATGCGGGGCATAGGTGCACCCAAATATCTTGATATATGTGTAGTGTTTTTCCATGTACTAGTTCCCTATTTATTTGAGGGGTTCTATAACTTATTTATACAATATCGGGGGTGGCTAATTGAACATGGAATGGAACAAGGGTGCCATAAAATTATCACAAATATAATAAAAATATTTTTTGAAATTGACTTCCCATAGTTATGAACAATATACATGCAAATGGGGCATATCGAGGTTCCAACTCCAACCCATTAAAGGAAATAAAATTGACGAACATACATTATCAACTAAGTAGGAAGACATATAAAAACCTAGTTTTTTGTTGGATGGATCTTCTTTGATTTCTTTTAGGATGTTGATAGACAATTTTTCATCCCATTTGAACACCTACATTTCTTCAACTACATAGTGTGTTAGTGGCACCCACTCAAGGTTGAAGTGGGTAGACCCTTCTTCATCATATATCCTGCAAAACATTTCTACTAGAAGCTGGTATGGTTCTTTGAATTATTGTATTTGGTACAATATATTGCTTTTTTAAGCAAAGGTTCTATAATCACCCCACCAATCCCTATTCAGATCAACTAGATCGGGGTTCTCATCACTAAATTCATCCAAGAACTATTTGTTTAAGAATGCATTCAGATTTGACAACTTATACATAATGTGTATATCATATAGCCTTAATGAATAAATAGGGTTTCCTACATCATTAATAATTGAAGCCGACTTTGGTTCTACATGTGATCAAATCCATTTGATAGCATCATTGTAGGGTAAGATATCGGGTCTGGTCACTATTTTATATAGCCCGCTCTTTCTAATATTTTGATAGATCGCTAGGTCTTCATCTTCCATTGGGAAATATTCATTGATAGACATTATGTACATATCATTCTAGGTGGGGAAACCTTTAACCCCAATGAGATGATTATCTATTAATAGTAAGAAATTATCTTTCTTTCCTGGGTAGAAACTTCCTCTGTAATAGGTTTCCCCCTTCACCTATGAGCTTTGGACATCTCTTGGTTCCGGGCTCTTGCACAATTAAAATGATAGTAAGGGTTTTTGTGAAAGAGGTGAATTTTCCTGTTGCACTCAAAGTATAATAAATAGTTTAATATTAATAACTAATGACTCCATTTACCCGTAACACGAACAAAATCAACAAAGGAATTCCCAAAAATTCTAGAAGAGGCTTTAAAAAAAAATTGTTTCAACTTTCGCTTCGCACAGACAAAAAATAACCATGAAAATGCGTGAATTTAGGCTTATAGTGCTCATTTACCAACTCTCTCCCTTACAATTAATGTATCTAGATGTAAAACTTATAACATGTGGGAGAAGTACACAGGTGAGTAATGACATTGGTAAGAAGTTATATCATGAAAATACGATGGAGCGAGTCCAATAGTGTCTTCAAGATTTAGATATCAATAAAATTATGAAACAGTGCTAACGTGACATTTCGACAGGGAGAACCCAATGAGGCGAGGATTATAGTGTTGTGAAGATTTGGATATTGGGAAAAAATTGAGCCATGAAACTGACTGCTCCAATGAGCATAGTCCGATAGTGCTATCAAAATTTGGATATCGAAAATAATTGATATTATTGTGAATGAAAAACTCAATGAAGAGAGTCTGATAATATTATTATATGCCAGATATCATACATTGAGAAAATTTGAAAGAATTTTCAATCATTGATCCAATGAAGAGAGTCCAATAGTGCTATCAGATATCGGATTTTGGGAAGAATTGAAAGCATGATACATTGACAACCTGATTAGGAGATTTTGATAGTGTTGTTGGGCTTTGTATATTGGAAGGAAATGAAAGGAGAGTAAATTGATCATCTGATGAAGGAAATTTTATACCAATAGTATTATCTACTACATCAAATTCAAAAGATATATGCAATGAAAGGTAAGCCAAGACCAATGGGAGGAAGTCGATAAATATTAATTCTTGAATTAAATTAGAAATAGGTAGAAGCTAAATATATCAATGAATTATCAAAAAATGCAATATTAAAATGTACAAAAAATTTAAACCAAAATCGTGGATGAAAGATTATCCATCCTTTGTTAGTATCATAACACTATTCATATCTAGAGAGCCACTCACTGCAAGTCAAAATTGATCAAAATTTCAGTAGGGGGCCCATAAAATTCTCCCATAAAAGGAAAATTTAATGGGATTTTTTGTAGCACTGACATTCTGATGAGTAGAAAGAGGGATTTGTTGAACCACTCCATGAGGAGTTATTCAGTAATTTGACCCTTGATAATTCTATTCCTTCATCTCCACTCATGAATATGATCATAAATGTGATTGGGTGTATCTTTATGTAGATATTTCAATATATCTTTCCCAGTAATGTACCTAATGGGTAATTGAAAATGCATCAAAAAATTCATGTCCAAGTTATCAAAACTAGAAAAAGGAAGCATCCTTAAGTTCTATGTACCATTTTGTGGCACCACCAATTTGGGATCATTAGAAAAGATGTAGTCCAACATTGTCATCCATCAAAGAGTTAAATGAATAACCCAAGTGATATGGCATGATATGTGTGGACAGGTCATCTCCTGGATTATCATCAAACTTCAACATGTTAGATCGTAACTTGGTAGGTATAGCTGACCATAGAGGATCGTGGAGAATTATGATGTTGTCTTTCAAATGTGATAGATATGACAAGTCTAATGTCACCAAGAAAGGAAATGACGTGTTGGAAAAGGAATATTGGGTGGATGATGAAGCATATTGTGACCCAGATGGACCATAAGGTCCTCCCTTATTTGTGTTTCAATAGGGTTTCAAAGTTCCAAAATGGTAGTTCCCTTAGGGATGGAAGCACTCTCAGGTGCGTGACTTCTCCCAATATCAAACATTCCTGCAAAAGAATTTCTTATAGGGATAAAAGGACTCCCATAAACATTGTTTCTTCAAAGAATGAATATGCCCTATTATATCCAAAAAATGCCTTACCTATGCATACATGGCATTGGCCTTTCTACTTACACAATTTTCCAAATTATTGTTGAGGATATCTCTTTAAAAAACCATTTTTCGAAGCATGTACGTGCTTGCTTCACTAATCCCCATGTATAGAAACTAGATGCATACTAGACATCCCATGTACATACACAGGTTGCATGCTAAACAACCTGTTTTTACCTCCAAATTTTACAAAAAATAAAAAGTTGCAAGGAATTCGACGAAGTTTACGGGTATTGATGGTTTCCTAACCATTTTACCCATAGTATCATGTCACCAAACCAAATAACCATATTTTTTTTATATAAAAAGAGGTCTTGGGGTCTCATTCCATGAACAAGAAATAGAACAAAGAAACTCTGCAAAAATCCCTTCCCCTTCTAGCCCAAGATTTGCAACCCTTTATGAGATTTGGCCTCAACATTCCCCCTCCAACTCTCTCGCTATAAAATCCATTTTTTTTCCCCAAGGAGATTAGTTGATTGCGAGAGATATCATGGGAATGATGCACTTGGAGCAGCAGTAAAAGGATCCCACACCAGGTTCGCAAAGCGTTTGCTAATGAGAAGGTTGTAATATTTTAATATTCATTTTGAATAAAAGAGTTATTTTTATGTCTCAATTCATTGCATATTTGTATCTACATTGATTAATGCATCTACATTTATATATGAATGCTAACATTGATAAAGAGATATTGCATATTTGTAGCATTGTTTTCCTATGTGTTCTTGCATATCAAATTTGGGTGGAGACCCGCAACTCAGGAAGCTACAAACTTGAAGGAAGTCTACATCGAACGTTAAGGCCTAAGGTACACTTATCAATATTCCTTCTTCTCTTTTGTCTCTCTGTTTGGTTAGTTTTGGGATAGCTTAGGATTAGGACTATATTTTAAGGGAAGTCTATGCTCTTCCTATATTCCGACTCAATATAGTAATAGGGGGATTTTCCCGGCTAGAAGAATTGGAGACTCCACTGGGGAATCTCTCTAGGGTATTAGTCGGAGATCTTGGTTAGATTTGATTTTTAGTTTCTTTCTAATTTTTTTGAGTGTTATGAGTCAGGTTGGGTCTCTAGTAACCTTCAAGGTCCCTACTAGCTTCCCTTTCTCAAGCTGTTTGATTAAAATTTTTCTTTTTTTTGAAAATTTATAGAGGTGTATGTTGGCCCTTGACCAAGTTTTGAAGATTAATTGGTCATATTTGACCGTTTTTGGGACTGTGACAACTTGCCAAGGATGGAGCGCAATGCAAAGCGGAAATTAAGGAAGCAAGACCTATTTTTGGGTCCATTTTAGGGTTTTGGGTTGATGTAATGGGAAAGGGATGTCGGCTCGTGGGTTTACCCACGCTTAGGCCCATTTTGTAATCTATAAATAGGTAATGTAAATAGAGAAGAAGAGAGAGTAGTACATCTATGTGATGTATAGCTAAAGGCTTAGTGCTAGTACTAGATCTATGTGATCGGATGTATCTTGAAGTGCTCTGTGCATGAGATTGAGAAGCTAAGTGCAAGTTTTCGTAGCTTTCTGTTGAAGTGAAAGGAAGAAGGATCTAGCGAGCTATGCAGATATTCTATCCTGTGTGAAGTAAGGATCATTAAAGCTCTATGTTGTAATTGCTTGACTGAGATAATATAAACAAGCCTTTGTGGATGTAGCCCTAGGGTGCGGGTGAACCACAGTAACTATGTGTATTGTGATTTGTGCTTCAACCTAATGTGTTGTTTCCTTTTGTCTAAGTGCTTGATGTGATTAAGTAGATATAGTTATGCTTTGTGTTGATGATATATGAATGAATGTTAGATCTGATATAAAAGATGCTTATTGCTTGATCTGCTGAACCTAACCTATATTTATGTGGCTAAGTATTGAACCATATTTAGTATAAGTATTCACTGCGATGCTCTGTGTTATCTGTCAAGTACCATATAGGTTAAATATTGACGAATGATCTATGCTAAGTTCCCTGTAAAAGATATAATCAAAGATCAGTGTCCCAGCTACAGTTGTATGCATCTGAGTCCTGCAACCACCCCTGCCTCTACCTCGGGTGAGACTTCATCTGCCTCACAGGTGTTGTCGAAAGGGCCAACAGTTAGGGTTTTGTTGGTGCGCTCTTGAGTGTTGAACCCCGGGTCTGCCCCTATGCCAACAAATGGTTCTGTTGTTGGGACCTGAAACTGCGATTGCTGGGAACTGAGGAGAAAGAAACATTGTGAAAAAGAAATCTCTATGCGTAGATATGTTTCCCTAGTGCACAAATTTTTACTCAACTTGTGCAGCTTTGTACCAGGAATAAGGTCATATCTGAAGAAAGGAAGATCAGATCCGAATAAGAGAAGCGAGATCTGAATGCTCTGTGCTCTAAGAAAAGTAAAAGTGGAAATTTCTAAAAGAAAGAAGTCATATCTGTAGAAAAGAGGTAAGATTTGTAAGCTCTATGATCTAATAAAGGCAAAAATAGTCAAAAGTTCTTAGATCTAGAAGCTTTGTGCTATGTAGATAAGTGAATTTTTTTGTTTGTTTCTAAAGCATGGATCTAGGTATGTTTGATAGATTCTATCCTAGCTTCAAAACTAGGGAATTACTAGATGAAAGAAAGTTTGATATGAATAGATCTGATAAGTATAATGATAGATATGTTATACCTATGCATCGAAAGAATGTCTGGACTAACAAGTGGATGAAGGATTCTAGAAAGAGTTTTTTGTAGGATAGCTACCATGAACCTGGTGCGCAGTACATAAGAGGTTGGGGAAAAATTAAATGAAAGAGAGGATTAAACCTATGTCATAGTTGAAGAAGACTGGGACATCTTGCTAAGGAATTCCCTGGGAGAAAACCTAGTTGCCTCTGTTGTAAGGCTATGGACCATGAAGTGTTGGATTGCCCTAGAATGATTGCTAGAATTGAGAAACTAAATATGGAGCAAGCAAACCCTAAAGGAGATCAAGAGACCAAGATCGTAGTAGAAACCCAGAAAGAATCAAAAAAGATATTTCTATAGATGAAAGACACCTTGAATGATCACCGACATGTTAGGTTATCAAATATATTCAAATAAAAGGAGAAAATCGAAGCAAGAATAGGGGACTTCGACATTGACTGTATTCTTGACGAAGAGACACAAGTGAACATTATGCCAGAAAGAACTTGGGAAGCTATAGGAAAGCCTGCCATGATCCCTTCCCTAGGAGGAACAAGTTTATTTAGAGGAAAGATAGTAAACCTATGTGGAAGGCTCGCCCAGATGCCTATGACAGTCAATGGAACTTCAACAGAGGAAAACTTTGAGATTATTAAAATTGTTAAAGACAGTGCCCTGTTTACCATGCTCATAGGAAAACCTTGGATTGATAGAGAATAAGCCAAACGAATAGAGGAAGAAAAAGTTTTGGAATAGAAGAAGCAAGAGTTAAAAGACTTTATGACCAGAAGGATCACGCACTTGATTGAGGAACAAAAGAATAGATCATAAATATTTAATATTAGAAACTCCGATGTTGAAGCTAAGAGAACAATTGAGGAGCCACAGAAGATCAAGTTACCTATTTTTGACACAGAAGAAGTATTATCAAAGAACCCTAGGAAAAACTTTCAACAGTGCGAAGTGACTAAGACCACAGAAGATAAGCATCAGAGTTGTAAAATCATTACTGAGACAAAGCTCACTGGTAAGAAGGCTAGAAAGTTAAGAAAGAAAAGGGCTAATACTATAAGGTTACAAGAGGTTCTAGAGGACACTTCGTAGCAAGAAGAATCGTAGAATTGGAGCTTCATCGAGATATCAGAACAACGACATAGAATACTTCACCATGATGAAGAAATATAGCTGTTGGAACTAATATACCCATTCAATTGCCGCCCCGAATGGGTCGAAAAGTAGTTATGGGTTACCACTAGACCGTTGGATAGCACCAAAACGGATAGAATAGAGTTAATGAAGGCCCCATGTCCATTGCAAGAAGACTATTGTTGAGATTGCCTACTTAAATCATTACACCATGCACCGAGAATACTTTTTGCTAACTAAGAATTTGAGCGCGAAACCTGAGATTTACTTACCCTGAAATCATTGCCTTGTTCCCTTACTATTCACTGTAGTCTTTGAATTCCATTTTTCACCTAAGCTAGCTAACCCAAGTTTGTATGTCGGACGAGCTCAACACTGCTGAGAAAATTGTTGAAGAAGTTCTAATTGATTTAATGACTGAGAGAGTCATGTAGGAGCACAGAATATCTACAGGTGTACAGGAATCGTCCTCGGGAGCACTACCATCTTCCCCCTCCACTGCTCGAGCAGGACCCTACCGACCGCCTTCGGAAAGACGATCTAAGCTCAAAAATGACTTCACCACTGTGAAAATTATCCCAATAATCTTGCCTAAATATATCCCACCACTAAGCAACACAATGAATTGATACATTGTACCCAGATACTTCGACTATGTTGTGGTCACTACATACCTCCCGAAAGGGCTGTGTGTAGTTCATGCTGACCAGGAGAAGCTCACCACACTAAAATTTAGTGATTTTAGCCTTGGCGATCACAAGGTTTACAATATTCTAGCCCCCCACAAGTACTTGAATATTAAAAAAGGAAAGAACGCCAATATTGTCCCGCAACAATGGACCCATAACCTCATGCAGTCAACCTTCCTCAATGTAATGAAGATTCCAGATTTTGGGAGGCATCAGGAAGTAAATGTATGCGTCAGGTTGTTGTTGTCTTGCTACCACAAATGATACCTATGGTTGGACTACCACATCACTGTGGACCCAATTCTGATCAATCGGATCATTGGGCTAAGCATGCAGGGCCCTGACCCATAGGACTTTTACCCTAGAAAGATCGCAAATCACCTTCTCGCCCAATGAATAAAAGACACATATTGCGATCTAGAGAAAGGCACGCGAGTTTACAAGGTAGACTCCATTGATAATGTAGAAATGTGCTTTGGTTGCCAACTGATTGCAGGGAAGTTAGTCCACAAGAATAGACCCACACAGGTGACCAGATTTGTAGTTGACCTTGCAGGGAAGTGCGCAGAGGGACTACAAATGAATTGGGCAAAGTACCTTATAAATCAGCTAGAGCTTGACTGTAGACAAGCACAGAACCAAGGGTATGAATTCCACTTTAGCTGGTTTCTCATACTCATCATTTTCATCGCTTGGGAACTGCCTAAGGGAGCCACTTTTCCGAAGATCGAACCCTTCGAACAATTGACCACAAAGTTTTGTACGTTGTGGTAATCCAACGACATGAACAAGCAGTGGCAGTCCAATGTCGTCTTCCATGCTTACTACACTCAATTGAATAATTTCATCCAATCTACACCACACATCACACCCAACACACTTCATAGTTTTATACCTTTGATGAAATTCATCTTAGAGCGTCACTTCACCTATATCACAGCGCGCGTGGATGAGCATAAACAACAACTCCAGTCATATTACAAACTGACAGAAGATGACTTGGAGGAGATTACCAAGGAATGGTCGGAAGACCTCCTTGTTGCAACAGACCCCACAGAGATTTCCGACGTGGATAACCTTGAAGCTATGCTGGATACACCTAGACTACGCAAGACTAAGAAGGATGTGGAAGTTCAAGATATCCATAGCACATCCATGAAGACTACTTCATGCTCACCTTTGAAGGGAGGTGATGATGAAGAACTAGGGGGAACATAAGTTGAGTAGAACAAAGGTGAGGTTACTCTACCTAGAGACGAGGAAGATCCCTCCAAGAAAAGGAAGATTACCCCACCAAATCCCTCATCTCGGAAGAAATATAAGGCCACCCAGACCATGCTTAAAACTACCCTTACCCCAGATGATTTCGACTTCTTAATTGTTGCGCTGAATGATGTTTCACTAGAGATCACAGAAAATCAAGAAGCAAAGCAGGAGGAGCTATTCAGTCGGATCAAAGGCGAACTCAAAGAAGTGCAGCAGGCACCCCATCCCAGCCAAGTAGTGTCTACAGTTCCCTTGATAAGAAAAACATCAGGAACAGGTGATGAGCCCAAACAGTTACACCAGATTGCTGAGAAATTCGAAGCTCACCTTCGCCGAGCTCAAGAAGACATAGCGCAAGCCACCCAGGCTTTGGCGCAAGAAGAGAGCACACACAGAGAAAAATGGAGGAAGGAAGAACATGAGCAGCTTGCCTTACAAGTGAAGTGGGAGGAGGAAAAATCACAGTTATGGTAGAGCAAGGACCAGTTGCTAGCATAGAAAATTGAAGTACAGGAAAGGATTCACAAAGCACTTAGCTTTGTGATGATTATAGAAGTGAATATGGAAGACCGTCTTCCACAGCAAGTGACCCAACTGGAAGAAGTAATCCAACAACTCCAACAACGCATCATGGCTCTGGAGCTCCGCACTATACTTGAGACACCCCAAGAGATAAGAGATCTAAGAGAGGCCACTGCTCGAAGAACAGTCGATCGGTTTAAAACCTTGGCTTTGGAATGTAGGAAGCTAAGCACTAGAAGTGCACAGACTTATGAAACCCTTGCAGAGAATCCAGAATTGCAAACATTGGAGGCACAACTCCAGGAAGAAAAGAAGCATTCAAATGTACTACAAGCACAACTAAATTCCATGACCACAGTCTAAATAATGAAGAGGTTCGCAGAACAACACACAGCCCAACAACAAGTACACACGTTGCAAAGTAAAGTGATGGAAGTCTCACAGCAACTACAACCACTCCAAGAGAAGGCATGCCAATTGTTTGTTGAACTTGAAATCCAAGGAGTTGAACTTGAACAGGTTGTCATCACTACACAACAGTGCCTAGAAGGACCACTCAATGACATAGTAACCCATGAATTAATGAACAAGAGGTTGTCGCACTATAGCAGGTCGAAGCAGCTCAAGCCAAGCTTGAGGCGTTCAAAGCAGAATTGATCAGACCTGAGTGACTCGGGACGAGTCACGGGTGAGTGTTGGGGGCCTGTTGGCCGTTGACCAAGTTTTGAAGAGTACTTGGTCATATTTGACCATTTTTGGGACTGTGATAGCTTTCCAAGGATGGATCACAACGCAAAGCGGAAATTAAGGAAGCAAGACCTATTTTTGGGTCCATTTTAGGGTTTTGGGTTGATGTAATGGGAAAGGGATGTTGGCTCATGGGTTTACCCATGCTTAGGGAAATTTTTTAATCTATAAATAAGCAATGTAAATAGAGAACAAGAGAGAGTAGTACATATATGTGATGTATAGCTAAAGACTTAGTGCTAGTACTAGATCTATGTGATCGGATGTATCTTGAAGTGCTCTGCGCATGCGATTGAAAAGCTAAGTGCAAGTTGTCGTAGCTTTGTGTTGAAGTGAAAGGAAGAAGGATCTAGCGAGCTGCGTAGATCTTTTGTCCTGTGCAAAGTAAGGATCATTAAAGCTCTTTTTTGTAATTGCTTGACTGAGAGAATATAAAGAAGCCTTTGTGGACGTAGCCCCAGGGTGGGGGTGAACCACGGTAACTGTGTGTATTGTGCTTTGTGCTTCGACCTAATGTGTTGTTTCCTTTTGGCTAAGTGCTTGTTGTGATTAAGTAGATCTAGTTATGATTTCTGCTAATGATATATGAATAAATGTTAGATATGATATAAAATATGCTTAGCGCTAGATCTGTTGAACCTAACCTATATTTATGTGGCTAAGTACTGAACCATATTTAGTATAAGTATTCACTGCGATGCTCTGTGTTATCTATGAAGTACCATACGGGTTAAATATTGACGAATGATCTATGCTAAGTTCCCTGTAAAAGATATAATCACAAATCAGTGTCCCAGCTATGGTTGCAGACATCTGAGTACTGCAACCACCCCTGCCTCTACCTCGAGTGAGACTTCATCTGCTTCGTAGGTGTTGCCGAAAGGGCTAGTAGTCAGGGTTTTTTTAGTGTGCTCTTGAGATTTGAACCTTGGGTCTACCCTTATGCCAAAAATGTATGTGTCCTATTCTCTATACAACACGTGTACATACACAGTCTGCATTATATACATCCCACGTACATAAACAGATTGGTTGTGCACAACACGCATCTCTATTTTTTTGGATAATTTTTTCAAAATATTTTCCTCTCCTACAGGAAACTTTTGGTTCCTAGGTCTTCCTGAGTTCCATAAGCCTTCGTTGTTTGGCGTTGAGACAATTTGCAGGCTCAGATTGTTTATGAAATAAAAAAAAGAAATACTCTTGTCTCTCTGTGTTTCCTCGATTTTTTGGCTTGTTTTTAGCTTGAATTTTAAGAAAAATGAGTTTCATTTAAAAAACAAAATCGATTGGGGGGGCATGAATCGTGTATTTTGCAATTTCGTTTAGCATATTTTGTTAGTTCTAATTTGATTGGAAGGAAAAAAAAAACCTATTCTTTTATGTTTCTTTCTTTCTTTGCATTGTTATTTGAAAACAGAAAAAGAAATTAGCATAGTGTTGTGTTTTCTTCTCATCTTGAAAGCATTTCAAAACAAAAAATAAGAAAGAAAATCCTTTCATTTGCTCTTTTGTTTCACTCAAAATTTGCATTGTGCATTTTGCATTGAAAGGAGAAAAGATTGCATTTTTAAATTTGAAGGATTGTTCATGATTTTTCTTCCTTGAAACTCTTTTCATTTGAAGGATTAGTGTAAATTTTATTTTCCAATGTTCTTATAAGTTTTATTTTTGCAAGAGTCTCAAAAAACATCATTTTCACTTTCATTCCTTGAGTAAGAAAATCCCCTAAAACGAATGCGCTAATATAAAATATATTGATAACATTTTTTCAAGCGTTCACCAATAGCTTAGGCTAGGGCCTTGTATTAGGTGTGGAGAGGTAAACTCTCCAAGGACAACCAAAAACTAACTAAGGTTTTTGTGATAGGGTGTGAAAAATCCACTTTGTAATTACTCAATCCGGGAATCTCCTCTAACACATGAGTCAAACATGAGGTTGTGTGGAGGACGGTGACAAAGATATCAAATCTTGATCCCGACAAAGCATTTGGGAGAGTGTGTATTGGGGGTGAATCTTATAGCGTTACTGGCCCGAATTGTTTCATACCTTTGAGACACTTGGATCCATCCAAGGTACTCTAAGAGTGATTAGGGCCCTATTGAGGTTCATTCCTCAAGAGGATCTTTGGGCTTAGTTACCCTTCCCATACACTCAACCAGTTATCGACTGTACCCCCTTGATTATTGATTACATATTGGTTGCCTAGTTTCCATTATATAGGTTGACACATAGATAACTACGAGGGGTGTATCGCAGTACCTGAGACAAACTTTGTATTCTTTGGGTGACACCCGAAGGGACCTTCAGTCGGAGGTTTGGATAACTTCTTCTCCTAGCCATTTTTTTTCCTTTGTGAATGCTTTGGACGATCAAGGCTTCATCTCCCTAGGTTGGAAGAATTCATAAGGGTTGTTTTTTTAGTTTGTATCATTTTAGTTTTTTATTCTTAGTGGTGTGCTATGTTCTCCCTATTTTTTCATAGCGATTTAGTCAGTAATTTCTTTGGGTCTCTGACCTAAGGTGGTAGACCCCCCACTCCGTTAATCGTGAGAACTTTTCAGTCTTCCTCTTAGAAACATAGAGCCACCTCTTTATAGGTGTTGTTTTTTGTACCACTGGTTCACTAGAGTCGGTGTGTGAGACTTTTACAGACTTAAACAATCCCGCAAAGGAAGAACCTATACATAAGATATTCATGGAAAACATTGTTAAGCATACCAACCAAAGAGCCCCTTTCCAAGGGGATTCTTTTTCTTTTCCTTTATTTGGAAATGTTGGTGTCCCTTTCATGGCCACTTTGTACATTCCTGGGTTGAATGTAGGACTACTAGTTTGGTTGGGTACCATTCCATATGTCCCTAATTCTCTTGATGCTTCT
This sequence comes from Picea mariana, assembly GCA_032191745.1. NCBI lineage: Eukaryota > Viridiplantae > Streptophyta > Pinopsida > Pinales > Pinaceae > Picea > Picea mariana. The sequence continues at coordinate 15,636 of JASDQU010027593.1, forward strand.
CAGTTAAGAACCTTATGTCATGGGAATCATGTTGATGGTCCTTCGGTTACGAGGAAAATCTCTCTATGGCTAGGGTAAACCACAACATACGAGAATGACTAAAAAAATCAACTTTATTCTCAAGTATGCTATGTAAAAAAATATGCTAGCAAGACAAGATGAAAGGCCTACCTCATCCAAACGTTCGATGAATTCCGCCATTGAGCACTTGACCCAAAGCAATATACCTGCAACTAGTCCTCAACAACCAAGTAAAGAAAGAATATGGTGATAATAAATGATGTTATCACATTCAATATCATAATCCATTAATAAACATGACAAATACACCCATGGAATCATAATTCAAATATTTTCAAGATATCTATTGGACAGAAAAAGAGTATTTCTATTAATATATGATCAACAAAAGTGAAAATGTTACAGACTTCCGTGTCGGCACGGTTCAGAACCAAGAAACTAAGTTCCTTCCAGTTGGGCTTCCACCACTTCAATCCTCCACCAAAGGTAAGCTCATAGAAGAGAGACAATAAAGTTCTCAATCAATAAGGGAAGAGATTGGGGGATGAACACTGTGTTCAGACTTAAAGGACAAAGGGATGCAGACTCAATATGAAGTAAATAATTTCTCCAGAGAAACTTTTCTCTCAAAGTTGAATTATTTCTCCTTTCTTTCATAGCTCGGAATTGGACCATTTATACCCTTCTAATGGAACTGAAGGGCTAAGTCGGAACATTTCCAGTATATGGAAGGCCAATGATCATAAATCTTTTGTCATGACATGGAAACCCAACACCAATTTTCATTTTTGGGCACAAATCCCAATGTACACTGGTTGTAGTGGTGCAACCTCCGTATACACATGTTGTATAGTAGGCAAGGTGCATACATGTGGAAAAAAAATATTTTTTAGCTCTGGGATTTTGCAAAAAGGGATGAAAAGTCTACATAGGGAAATGGAAAAAGGCCTTTTGTGCAAAATTGCATAGGGTGAGGCAAACCTTGCTATAACAGATGCCCCCTAATATGTGAGGTCAGAGGAGTATCTGTGATGTCTGAAATACATTATAAACAACCCCGAAGTGGAGTGATGGGGAACTAGATAGAAGAACTAGTTGCTCATTAAATTTTTCATTGACTTTGCATACATGGATGCCAATTTGAATTACATTGCAGATCCATGTGAAAATATACCAAACAACTTTTTGTGGCCATGAATAGGAAAATACAAGTTTGGTTACATGCCAAAGGTTGTCATAGTCATGAACAAGGCCTAGTGGAACCAGTCTCAAAATCAATATGAAGATATCTGTTATACAATGGAGTACAATCTGATATCCCATGATCACTGAAGTCATATAGGTATTGGTCCAATGAAAAGGAAGCAACAACTCAGGAAATCATCATCCACGTACTGATGTATTCAAGTTTTCTACACAATCCACCAATGGTGCAAGTCTACATCATGTGAATAAAGGAGTTGAGGTCGAACACAATGAGACATCGTTTGATTACCGGTCATTGAGGTATACCGTTAACAAATGTGAGACAACCTACCAATATTGAAAGTAGGTATCAAGGAACCAAGTACATTCTTATAATTGTGAATAAAGGATTCAGTGTCGAACACCTGAAGAATCCATCGATCAGAAGACATTGATGTATTCCCAACTGTCGATGGTGAGAGAACCTTCCACTAATGACTGCAAGACTCAAGGTACCCATGAGACTCTAGGTCCCATTTCCAAAATAGATGAGTTGAATTCGATGGAAGGAGTCCTGCTGAAAGGAGATCATCAAGGCATCTCTCATCGTTCAGCATGAGGTATAAAGAAGGAGCTTCATTATTTGTAGGAAATCATACGAAGAACATGTTCATGAACCAATGACCCTATGTTTCTTTCGTGTGTGCCAAGTGCAAGAGGTACACAAAAAAGACCCTCTGAATAGCAACCAATGAGGAAAAATACTGACAAAGGCGAGGAAAGCACCAATAAAGATAATGGAATCCAAGACACTGCATGAATCCCAATGTGTGAATAGATGTATTACCGTCGAACACAAGGGAAACCACCCAATCAATGACCAATGATGAAATGTTGATTGTTGGGTTCAAGGCTACATACCAATGATGAAAGTAGGACCATGGTGCATGATAGGACTATAGTATCATGTGATGCTAAAACAAACTGACTGACACAAGTTAATAGACCTCCTTTGAAAAAGAACATGAGACATATGGAAGACTCCGAAGGTATAGAATCAATGATGAAACCATGATATGCAAGAGACATCAAATGAAATTCTTCGTAGGGACTGGAAGAGTAACCAATCGATAGAGAAGACTCTGTAATGAGCTCAGCTTCCTAAGGCCATGATAAACCCAAAATTATAATGAAAAATGGACTCAATAACATTGTGCTATGTTCAAAGGTGACACGACTGCTACCAATATAAGATAATACTTCCTTCCTGCCCGTAATTTTTGTTTTTTCATAGACAAATAAATGCTATGATTAAAAGCAGAAAATGAGTGTCGCAAGTAAGAAAAACTAGTTCTAGCAGTGGAACATACCTATGCTCAATGCAAGGAGATGCATGCGGGAGATGGACACTCGAGGGAATGTTCCCTCCTAGGTATAGGGTGTCAAATTGCAAAGGATATAAACGAGTCTCTTCTTGGTTGAGGATGCAAAAACTGCTGAGGCAAACGATTTATAACACAAACCGAGAAACATATATAGGCTCAATACTGCAAGCAAGGTCATGAGATGCAATCACAACTTAATGCCAAAAAATGTCCTTTTTCATGACATTTAGTCTACTTGGTGTGAAAAAGGGATAAATGTGTGCCAAATAGATGTCCCTTCAAATCCAATTTACAAGTGTGAAAGAGACAAGTTCACTCGACAATATTTTTCTCTTTTTGAAAATGAGTTGGAAAAGAGATTAACTAAGACTCATGACTTTTCAAGTCCAACTTAATGAGTGTGAAATGGACAAATCACTCGAAAATCTTTTTTCTTTTTTAGACAAGTCGAAAAAGAGCTTAACTCGGACTCTCTAAGAGGTCTCTAGGTGGCATGTCATGGGGGAGGCCAAGGCTCCCATGCTGGACTTATATGGAATGTCAGTATCTTAGGAATAGCTGACATAAGCTTGGGAAAACCCAAAGCTCTCCAAGTTGAGGAGGATAGAGTGCTAGCAAAGGTTGTCATCTCCCTGATATATCGGATAAAATCTCTTATTGGAAAGGACATAGGCGGGGGCATTGGATACCCCACAAGACCGTCCCAATCGAAGGGAACATCCTTAGGATTTAGAGGGAGAGTACTCAAGGAGAGCATAACTCTCTTGTGTTTATAAGGAGCATTATCATGGATGTTGACAACATGGTTGGAGGATGCATCACCCTCCACAAGGATAGTAGGATTGACCAGAGACTGCACTGGTACAACCACTTCTTCAATTCTAGGTTGAAGAGGATGCATGATAACAGGGATAGGGGACACATCACCATCGACAATGGGGGTTTGGTCATGAGAAGATTGCAGCAGCATTACTTCTGTGTCAATCAAAGGAGACATAGGATGTGGGGAAACCATAGACACTTCAGAACCCAAAGGGCCCTAAGGTGAGAACCACGCTTCTGGTATCCCAATAGTAGTTGGACACAAACGAGTAAGGTGATATCCTTCACAAGTCCTACAAAGGAATTTAGGCTTATGTCTGAGGTGTCTAGGCTTCTTGATTCCCTCAGCGTCGTTCTCAGTGGTTGGTAACATGCTCTCAATGTGACTGGAAGTGGCGAGAGAGTCATATCCTACATGATATATAGAGGTTGGATATGTGACATTGACAAGACTCGTGGCGACTAGAGTGATGCCCCCAGCATGACTAGCAGCGGTTGGGTGAGGGTTGTCAACATGACTTACAGAGGTTGTCGACCCATATCCAACATGATTGGCAATGGTTGGTGATGGAGCTCCAGTATGACTGGTGGTGACTAAACTAGAGTCGAGCTATGGCATTTTATACCAAGGTCTAGGGAAAGATTGTCTTTGAAACATTGCAGTCTAGGAAGGGTCCTAGTTTACCCCCTATCCTTGTCTGGAAAGGTAGTATCCTCCACCTAATTGATCAAAAGAGGTGTTTACGGGCATCATCACTAAATTTTGGGAAGAGACGGAGGTATGATAAGGACTATTCAAGTGAGTCTATATGTCTCCCCCTTGTGAAGGGCTTCTGTGAAGAGGGTAGCTCGAACTATAAAATTGATTCTCCCTAAATGAAACACCCAGGGATATATGAGGACCCACCATGGGAAAAGTGTTCGAATGAACAGGCATGGTGGATGAAGGATACACAAATGGGGTGTAATAAGTAGAATAAGAACCCATTTGAGCACTGGCTCCTGAAAGATGATAACTAGGATTGGATCTGTAAGAGGGGAGGTTCCAACCTCGCACAGTGAGGGTTGGTTGAGGGACATGACTCACATCAAACAAAGATGTAGGAAGTGTTTCCATGGTTCCTTCAGATCTAATGCTAGGATTCATATAATTGGGCCAAGGAGAGGATGGAAAAGTTGAAGTCACATTTGGCATATCAACAGGAAAATGACTAGAGACCCAAGGCTTGGACTGAGCGTCATAGTTCTACATACCATTATGAAAAGTGGATGAATTTCCCCCCATGAAATAATTGAAAATCATGGGGGGGTAGAAGTAAATGAGGGAGCCAAAGGAAATCCACTATCCATGATAATGAAAACTCAGTAAAAACTCCTAAGGCCAACTAGTAATCAAAGAGCACACCAAAAATAAAATGACCAATATGCACACAAACAAGGTAAAGTGGTTTAAAGTGGCCTCTCTCCCTAAAGAAGTTATGCCTCGCCCAAGAGGAGCCTGATAATCCCTACTAAATATCATAGGTAATAGAATCAGTTATAAGGGCCCTGGTGGGCTTAACAACCAGTCGGTCAGATCCCCCTACAGAGGTAATCCTCCATAAAGGTTGTGTGTTTTTCGACCCTTATCTGACCAAGGGTACCTGCAAAATAACCGCTGCAAGTAACCTATTTGTCACCTAAGTCAATAAACTAAGCATCCAATGTATAACTGATGCATAGACGAGCAGTCGTAAGTCAGGTCCACCATATGGGCAGGGTACCAAAGCCTGAAACCTTGAAAGTACCACCTCTCATAGAGGTAAAGGCACTAGAAATATCCCCAGATACGAATAGATCCCCATAAATTTCTCTGATGCTAAGAAGGTATCGAGGGGATATCCCTTCAACCAACCTCGTGCGACCTTGTGATTAAATCTGGTGTGAGTGGAGCCTCCTGATATTACCAATCATACAATGGATTTCTCCACTCCCTTTGCCAGACATATATGTTGATTTAACTGCCTTGGAGAAGTTTACTCACAAAATCCTATACCAAGGCACTAAATCCTAAGTTAGTTTGTGCACCCTAGAAAATAAAATCGTGACTAATCAATTTTAAATTATAGCATTAATTTTAGTGGTCGTGCTTACTCAAAAAGGTATGGTAGTGAAACTCATGATGTTATGACTCATCAAGAAAAGTAAAATATGAATATAATGCAAAGTCCTAACTTCAATTTTCAATGAATGATATGCTTCTAATAACAAATTCGATTTTCAATTTCAACTCTACAATTATGAAGTAAAAAATGCAATCTTTCTTTACATGCACTAATATAATGACAAAGACTCAAAATATTAAAATGAAAAGCAATGCAAAATTCCTAATATTTTTGTATTTTCAATATAGGAAAAAGAAATTGCATGGATTGAACAACAACTTGATATATAAAACTCTACTATGTATAGAAACACACAACTCAAGTAGGATACCAAGCAACAAGACACCCAGTCCAATGTACAAGGACAATCAAAATGAAAAGATGATGAGAAAGACTCCACCCAAAAATTTGACCAAAGAGAGCTTTCCTATCATCCCACAGACACTTAACAGCCACTACAAAGACCTAAGAAGACTCATCAATCAACAAAACCCACCCAACAACCACCAAAACTAGCAATCAAGAAAATAATTCTGATGTAAGTGATTGTTCAAGGAAATAGAGCATATGTACACAGCTTACAGAGGGACAACCCACGTATATACGCAACTATCGAGCCAAAAACTGCGTATATGTTTCAAAAAAAAATCCAGGAAAGGGAGAAAGATGAAAAACTTAGACCCAGAGTGAACAAAGGCTATCAAGCAATGACACAACAAGAAATGAAATATGAACAAGAGAAATCTAAGGAAAAAATTACTCCAAACCCTAAGAAAGAAGATCGATCCCCAGTATGGTCGCGAATTCTGTTACGAGGAAAATATCTCTATGGCTAGGGTAAACCACAACATATGGAAATGAATGTAGAAATCAACTCTATACTCAAGTATGTTATGTAAACAAATATGCTAGAAAGACAAGATGAAATGCCTACCTCGTCCATACCTTTGATGAAGTCCATCGTTGAGCACTTGACCCAAAGCAATATACTTGTAACTAGTCCTCAAAAACCAAGCAAGGAAAGCATATGGTGATAATAAATGATGTTAGCACATCCAATATCATAATCCATTAATAAACATGACAAATACGCCCATGGAATAATAGTTCAAATATTTGCAAGATATCAATTGGATGGGAAAAGAGTATTTCTATTAATATATGATCAGCAGAAGTGAAAATGTTATAGACTTCTGTGTCGGCACAGTTCGGAACTGAGAAACTAAGCTCCTTCTAGCTGGGCCTCCACCACTTCAATCCTCCACCAAAGGCAAGCCCATAGAAGAGAGACAATAAAGTTATCAATAAATAAGGGAATAGATTGGGGGTTGAACATTGTGTTTAGACTTAAAGGACAAAGGCATGTAGACTCAATATGAAGTAAATAATTTCTCTAGAGTAACTTTGCTCTCAAAGTTGAATTCTTTCTCCTCTTTTCCATAGCTCGAAATTGGCCCATATATAGCCTTCAAATGGAAATGAAGCATTGAGTCAGAACATTTCTAGTATATGGAAGTCCAAGGATCATATATATCCTATCGTGACATGGAAACCCGACACCAATTTTCATTTTTGGGCACAAATCCTGATCTATGTGGGTTGTAGTGGTGCAGCCTACATATACGCATATTGTATAGTAGGCAAGGTGTGTACATGTGGGAAAAATATATTTTTTAGCTCTAGGATTTTGCAAAAAGGGATGAAAAGTCTACAGAGGGAAATGGAAAAAGGCCTTCTGTGCAAGATTGCATAGGGTGAGGAAAATCATTCTATAACACCTTCATTAGCAAGGTAGTCTCCTCCTCCTTCTGCCTTCTGAAAGTCCAGCTACTAGTAACCAGAAGTATAAACAAAATAGAAAGAGGAAGAATAGGAAGAAGAAATCACCAACCTCTGCAATTCATGTTGGAGATAGTTCCTCAACTTCTGCTAGTCATGTTGAAGACCAACACCCAACCTATGAAATTCATGTTGGGGGAAAAAGTCTAGTCATTTCTATTCATACTAGTGATAAGTCTATAGCCTTTATGAGTCATGTTATCAACCAATAACTAACCTCTGCAAGTTATGTTGGATATTTGAAACCAAGCACTGCAAGTCATGTTGGGGGAACAAGTCTCGTCAATGTGATTCATACGATTGATATGTCAACAACCTCTGCTAGTCGTATTGGGGACAAGCAACTAGCCACTTCTAGTCATCTTGGGGGCATTGATTATGTTCAGAAACCTAGATGTATAGGATGTAATCCTAAGTTCCCTTGTAATAGTTGCTAGGGAGATCATCTTACTCATTTATGTCCTTTCCTTCCAGAGGCACGAAGATTTTGGTCCCTGTCTGCAAGATCTTATGATTCTGAGTCTTCTAAGGTTTCTTTGTAGCCTATTCAGCCAGTCGTTGAGAAAGTGGTCATGTCAATGCAATATTCGGTCGATCCCACTCCTTTTTTGGGGGCTGATGCACCTTCAGACCATGTTTTCTCGCAGTCTATTAAGCCAGTGGTTGAGGAAGTGATCATGTCAATGCAATCTTCAGCTAATCCTACTCTTATCTTGGAGAGTGTTGATTCTACGATAGTGGTCACGTCGATGCAATATTTGAATGATCCCACTCTTCTCTTGGAGAGTGTCGAGTCTACAAAAGTGGTCACATCAATGCAATATTTGGCTGATCCCACTCTTCTGATGAGGAGTTATGTGTCTACCAAATATGTTTTTAGCATTTCCAGTTCAGTACTTTCAGAACAATGAGGCATTCCGCTCACTTCGAGCACACCCCCTTCAAGTCCTAGGATGGTTTCCTTTGATTGAAATAACCTTATTGAGCCTATCCTTCCTTCTTTTGCACCTTTTCATTTCAAAAAACATTTATCGATGTATTGTGGATGAAGGAGCCTCCAAAAATATTTTATCCTCCTCGAATTGGCAAGATTTAGTTTCTCCTGAGCTTATGTATGCTTCTCATGAACTATTGTATTTTGACAGACATCCTAGTGAATATTTGGGGTTTATTTCTCAGTTACCTATCTCATTAGCTAGGAATACTTTCCTTGTTGATGTTATAGTGGTGCAAGTCCCATTAAATTTCAATATGATTCTTGGGCATGATTATGTATATGATATGAACATTGTGGTGTCTATGCTCTTCTGAGTGATGCATTTCCCTCACAATGGAAGCATTGTCACTATTGACCAGTTGGATTCTGATAATCACCATCCTAATTCGACAGTATTTTAGGCTTCCTGTTTATATGTTCCCAGTATTCGTGTGGACTATACCGCACCACGGGTTAATTATGTGGTGTCTTATCCTCAATGTTCAATTGATTCTGAGAATGAACCTATGAAATCATGTTTTCCTTCTCGATACATGGTATCGAAAATTGATCAATTTTGTTGTCCAATGAGGGCATGGGATCCCTTTCTTCCTCCTCTTGGTCCGAGTGATATTGAGTCTCCTTTTGAGTCTGATCTCATTGTTTGTATATCCTTAAGCCCTCGTGATTGTGATTCTTCATTGATAGACTCTTCTAGCCCTAGCTAAAAACTCCATCATCCTATTGAATATGGTCAATTTGCTTCACCCTTTGGGATTGTCGACCCTCCTTGTTTGCGTGATTTATCAGATATTGAATTGCCTTTAGATAAGGCTATCTTTAAAGCCATGACTACAGTTTCTATACTGTGGGAATAATTACACCGTGGTTTTTGTTTTCTTCTCTTTTGGGAGACTTTCTAGGTTGACTATCAAAGAGACTCTTGGTCAAAGCCTAGGAGCGGGATCTACCTGAACTACTACCACACATGAGCCAAAAGGTTGTGCAGTACCTTGTACATATTGTGCAGTCCGGGTTTTTTGTTTTCAAGTTTTGTATTCAGTAGCACCTCTTATTTTTCGAAGTTTCTATCTATGTTGGATCTATTAATTTTTGGATGAGTGTTATTGGCCTTATATGCAATATCTTGGAGACATTTTTCTTTGAATTTTTTTCATCATATCAATATGTTACTTACATTTTTTCATTCTATGTTTTCTGGTTCATTTGGCCTTAGGATTGACCCCACTAAATTGTGATGCTAACCTTCCTTGTTGATAAGTGTGTCATACTTTATGTGGTAGATCCTTCCTTCCATGGGAATCCTAGTTAGATCCTTATTTTCCATTTGGTTCCCATGCCAAAGTACTTTATAGGCTTGGGATTCCTTGTTAGTCCCCACCATGATTACATATTGAAGCGTCATTCTTGTTTCTAGTCATCATTCTTGTCCTTACCCA
>JASDQU010027594.1:17090-29346 GCA_032191745.1 Picea mariana
TTCCAATGAATGACCGAGATCCTTCATCATCAGATCGACAGTTATTATCGCTTTGACCAAAAGGTAGGGGGCCTGACAAGTCATCCCGGGCTCCAGGACGGTGAGCTTCTCTAGGAGTCCAAACACCTAGATCCCCCACCATACCCTTGCACTACATGTCGATAAGCTATAGAGAGTATTGTGTATATAAACCTACATACACTTTTTCTCACTTCCAATGTGGGATAAATCTCGTTACATGAGATGATCAACACCGTCAATTTCTTGATCGGACGACTCCTGAGGCTTCTCACCTTTTCATATGCATCGATCGACTACCCAGTCTTTCCATCGATATTGTTTACCATCACAGTATACACCGTATGAGACTACATCACATTGTCCAAGTCATTCTCTATTTCTAAATGCTATGACAACACTGTGATTTCCCTTATGATCTTCATGTGCATCATCTCTTTTGAGATTCTGATCTTCAGTTGCTAACCCTCCTGAGATTTAATCTCTGCATACTGTCATACTGAATATATTTATTTGACATGAAATCCGCATACTATTTTTTGGCGGCCAATTCATATTTTCCACTGACTAATAAGCTGCCTACACCAATGTTTTGCAAACATCAATTTTTCGTAGCAATTCTCAAATAAATGACACTTTTATTTTTGCGACATTTGCACATTTACCTTCGTTTTTGTTTTCATGACTGTAAACGTGAAAACTTGATCTTTCGTAGCCGCATTAAAATAATTATTTGAATTGTCGTTATCATTCTTTTCGATATGTCCATTGCATTTATATTTCACTTATCACTATGCAGTTTGCAAAACCCTTTTCGATATGTACTCATTGGACATTCTTTGACTGATTATGTAATTTCGTTTCATTAAGTTTGTGATTCATTGGAAATTGGATTTATATGTTCTTTGATTTGATCTACTTGACCATTGGTTTCATAAAGATATATAAGTGTTATGGTTAAACCCTTGATATATATCATCCAATATGACACCTAGTTCAAAACGCATTGGCGCATTGGTCCAACACTTGGTATTTGTTTCGATTTGTATGTTGGGTGTTTAAAACTATGGCATAACTTTGATTGTGCACGTTAGTTTATACACTTACCATTGATTTCATTGGTCGAGAAAGTGACATAATTGTTAAACTATACAATAGTGGGTTGAACAGCTATAAGCGTCGGTGGTTGTACCATTGGCAATAACTATTCTGCATGGCAGAAGTAGCTCCACCACCTTCACACGATGTCATTTATGCCTGTCCCTTATCCCTGTTTCACCTCTGTTAGCTCGGGTAACCCTTCGTGCACTTTGCTCTTGTGTATGCTATGATTCAAACCCTGGCTCGTTCACCGTGTGCTTGGCTCCATGGCACCGGTGGTGCGAATTGAGCCGAACGGTAGCCAAGCCTTGCTACTATTCGACAATGCCCGGAAAGACTTAGAGGATAGAGGTTGGCTCACCTTCATGCAGAGGTTTGAGGGTTTTAATTTATTTGTTGCACAATAGTTTGCCCTGACTTTTGATGGTTGTAGAGCCAAGGTGGCTGACGTTCAGTTGGAAATCAGTGAAGAGTTCATTAGCTCTACCACCGGGTTAGCAGCCATGGGCCAGCGTTGGTTTAAAAATTCAAAAGTGGAAGAGGTGCCATGGCCACTACTATTCATCTCATGAAAGTTCACATCCTGTGACAAAGGTATGCCCATTTCCATGCTTAAACCACGATGGCATGACCTTTTGATGGTGGTTAAACAATTCGTGACCTATGAGGGTCGATATGGACTCATTTTTCTCTACCACCTATGTTTGTTAATGAATTTTATAGGGTATCCATTGAATATGCCTTTCTAATTCCAGCTTAGCCTTTATAAAATGTCAAAAAGGTTTAAAAGGGAGAAGGTTGATAGTAGCCTGTTCCACCATGGCCTAATCAGGCTCATCGTTGTTCATCACTTAAGTCTCCACGGTGATAGCTGGCGAGCTTTTGTCTCTCGAAATGGTTTTGATGATACAGACCCTGTCCAGATTGACAAGCCTGTGATTAATGAAGCTAAGGTCGGGCCACCCGTGCCCTTCCATGTCCTACTGCCTTCTCCTAAACCCTCGGCCGACCCTGATGTTGACTTACCCGACGCTATAACTGAGAAGGTTGAGGCTATAAAAAATCCTATGAAAAAAAGGTTAGAGGTAACCCTATTGTTGATGGAAAAGGTAAAAATAATTTTCGGCTTATCTTGAGGATGGCTAGGAATAAGCCTAAACCTAGTGTTGAGCAGAAGCCCATAGTCCTTAGTGAGGATTCGAACTCTGACATAGAACGCTTCCTAGCTAGTGAGTACCCTTACTCACAAGGTCTGTGCTCCGAGCCACCTTATGATTTCGTTTCTAATCTGCCCCCTTGCCTAAAGAATAATCCTAACTACCCTCGGATCAAACTACCTAACGAAACCCTCGACAGTTTAACCAAACCCTCACCTGCTTTTTCGAAGCCCGGGCAGTTGTCATGTGACCAATGTGATGTGTGGTTGGAACGATACTATATAGACGTTCATGTACTTCAATCGAAAATCAAATCGCTGGAAAAGAAAGTTGCAGTGTTGACCAGCCAAAGGGACAAACTTCAAGCAAATGATAGGAAGCAGAAAACTACTGGTTCCATCGTTTCTCAGAATGTTGAATCGGCTACAGCCGTTATCAATTCCAAAATGTCATGATCAAGTTGTCTGCTCGTCATACAGGTATGAATTCTGATATCATTTTCGTTTTGTGAATTGCTAGGATTAATACGATGATGTGAGTTTGGTTTTCAAATAGCTCTGTCTATCATTCGAAATGGCTCTGTCATAATGTTGTTCATCCTGTACATTGTTTTCACTTTGCTAAAAATAAATGAAGTTTTGATTTGGATACACGATTTGCTCATGCCCAGTTTAGCCACTGATAGGTTTTCATCAGATTTGATTCATTTGTATGTTGAGTTAACGAAATCGATGGTTTGTTTTCGCTTGGATTTGGTTGCATCTAATCTGAATAGGAGGTTTTTTCATGCTAAATTTAGAGCACGATCATGTTTTGATTTGGTATGATTTCGTTATGGCTCTAATTTAGTTTGTATGCTATGATTTTGGAACGACTTCGTGAGTTTGAATTGATATAATCTTCTAAATCGGGAATACATCTCTGATCAATTTCGATTCGGAAAGAACAACTCTGTTTTTCATGAAAACAATATTCTCATTTAAGCCTGTGCAAATGATATCTACGCCCTAATCATGCAATGGCTTTGGTTCACAACGACTATGTTAAATTTCAACTGTTTGATTCGTTCTTATCTTGATTGGATTGCTGTGTATCTTCAGTTAGTACAATGATTTTCATGAGTTGGATTCGTATCATAGATGTTGCTCTGCTTGATTTTAATTTGCAAAATGAATTGATCGACATTTGTTATCTCTGTCAAATCCGGTTATAATTCGTTTTGAAATGAACGGTTTCGTTCAATGTCAATCAAGTCTATTTTCCCCAAATAGCAATAACAAATGATTGAACTAATCCTACAGATCCTGTTGATTGATCTCATTATGATTTCGTTTGTGAACATTTACGTGCCAGTTTTGATTTAATTCGCTCATGGCATGGATCGTTTGTTATGTCAATACAGTTATGTCGATTTGAAAATGATCTTGTTTGGATTTGATCGTGTTTCCTGTTGATGAGGCAGCATAACAATTGCCTATGATTTGTTTTAATTGTATCGATTTCAATTTGATATGAAATGATTTCATTACTATTCATTACGGTTATGTTCACCCGATTTTGTGGCAACAAACGAAACAGAGTATATGCATCTTTGTAGTCATTTGATTTTAGTTTTGTTTTGATCTCAAATTAGTATAACAATCTCGATTTGAATGATTCGTTTGTCTTTCAAATAGCTATTAGATACTTGTTATTAGTTGAATTTAATTCTTTAAAAGATTTGAATTGATTTTAATACTGATTCTGTGTCTGATTTAGACCAGTTACAGAATCACAAAATTCTGTAGCTAGTCTATAGAATTAGATTTTTTATCATTTTATTAATAAAATACCCTTCTAACTTGTCCATTTTTTACCCTTTTCAGGTACATCCGAATTGCATTGGACATGCTGGACAATCTAGGAGATATTTGTGTGTTTTAGTTTTATTTTAGGTTCCTAGTTTAGTCAGACTTGGGATATCTTCCCAGATTTTATGTAAACAGTTTTGATAACTTCCACAGGGATGTTTTACCCTGTGGAAGGTCTTTAAATACTTATTATTTTGTGTAATAAGGGGCATCCTCACTTGTGGGAGAACCAGGCTATGGATTTCTAATACAAACTGAGACAAGAGTTGATGTTTTGCTACAGCTTTCTCTTTCATAATATCAATCTTTTGTTTCAAGTCTATGCATGTCGTTTGCAGTTGATTATAGACTACTTTAGCTATCATAATCCATTACAGAATGATATGATTTAATTAATGTGTTATCCATATCTGATTTCTTTCATTATTTAAAAAATACAGCAATTACTTTGTTTCAGTTAATGAATCACAAATTTCTCTTCTTCGTTAATTGAAGCATTTCGTATAGATCTTTGCATACGGGTTTATCTAACTGTGAAGATTTATAAATCATAAAATTGTTGTAAGTTTTATGTCTTGTTTGTCCTGTAATTATATTGGAAGAGTACTGCAGCTTTCTGTTTACAAGGAGCGCCTGGATAATTCGGTGCGAGTTTCCTCCCTCTGATCAACTAAGACAATCATCATACACAGGACAAACCTGGAGCGTTTCTCCAGGTCAGTTTGTTATTTAATTTGTTAGAATGATATTAGTAGTTTAGTTAAATATATGTTTAGTTAGATTTGTAGTTAGAATTAGTATATTAGTTGTTTAGTTTAGTTAGTTTTTGTTTTATTTCTATTCATAAAATTATAAAATCAACAAAAAATATCTTTCTCTGTCTTAGGGCAGAAAATAAATGAGTTTTTCAGGTTTTATTCAAATCTGTAAATTGTAGATATTGTACATTTTGTGAATAAGTTATATTTCCGTTAGTAGTTAGATATTTAATTAGTTAGAGTTAGTATAGTATTAGTTAGTAGATTGTATATATAGAATAGTTAGTTTAGTTTATTAGTTTGTTTTATTTCTTTTTTTAGTTAGATTAGTTTAGTTTGTTTTAATAGTTATTTTTAGTTAGATTAGTTAGTTTAGAGTAGTTTTTTTATTTTTTTGTTTTCTTAGGACTTAGATCGGCTAACGGAGCCGCTAAACCCGTCAGGGTGGTTCATCCCAAACGGCTTGGGTTATTAGACAACCCCGGACCGGTTCCACTCTCTCAGTTGACGGACGGTCAATTTCGCCCGTCAACACTATTATATTGTTTGACATCAATTAAAACACATTAATGACAATATGTCCAACAATATCCCCCTGTTTCATTGATGGAAACACACCAATTTCATACACAATCTCCCCCTATGATGATGCTTCTCTCCTCTGAATTTGATCTCCCCCTTTGACATCAATGGCAAAGGATTTATCCTCCTATGGTCTATTTTTCTATATGCTACTGACCAATATATGAACTCCGGTAACTCCCCCTCCAATCATGCTCTGGGTGCCATAACTGAATAACTCCCCCTGTCAACCTGCTCTCTCTGCCTCTAACTGTTCTCCCCCTTTGTTTCTAAAAAGGGTAGCTCTTTCTGACAAGGTCTCTCCACTTGTTATCTCTATAGCATATCATGTATATCATTTTGTACATCATAATGTTGTTGTTGTTGATACTTCTGCCCTACTGGAACACTGCTCAATTGTAGCTCATATTTTTCAAATGACCCTTGGATCTGTCCATTGATTTTCATTGATTTCTAGCCAGATGTATCCATCTCTATCCATGATACTTTTCTACTGTACATTTCTCTAAAGTCGTCTGATAAATTTTATACTATGCGTGTCACATGACTGCAATTCTTTTTGCAATAATTGACTTCACTCATGTTCAATTGTTCAGTCTTTTCTATCCACATATTTGAATGTCCTGGTTTGTTGAAATTTGTTCTCTAATCTTATATTACTACAACTTCATTTTTCTTCCATTTTTTCTTTACTCTTCTTGTCATATTTGTATGAATCATTTCTCATTGAATGTATTCTTGAGTTCCAACAGTTATGGGCTTTGTAGCCATATCCACCACAATTGTAGCATCTCATCAATCTTATGTAACCTAAGATTGTAGCATCTGTATGCTTTATTGGTAGAAGCATATCCAAGAAATATACCTTCATCAGATCTAGCATCAAATTTTCCAAGATTCTCATCAAGCCTTTTGATGTAACACTTACTTCCAAAGACCTTGAAGTATTTTACCGAAGGAGCTCTTCCAAACTAGGGTTCATAAGGAGTATTATTACTATTAATCCTGAGCTGACCTATGTTCAATATGCATATTGTTGTTCTTACAACTTCCCTCCAATATCCATCAGATAATTTTGTTTCATTGAGCATAGTCCTTGAAGCTTCCTAGACTGTTCTATTCCTTGTTTCCTGTCATATGTTTTGAGCATCCACTCTCAACATACCAAATAAATTTTTTATCTTGGGCTTTCGAGGAAATAAGAAATTCCTCTTTTGATGTTTTTTTCTTTCCAAATCTTCTTTTTCTCTCTAATGAACTTTTGTTTTTTTTAGACTTGCATTAATCTGCAATTACTCGCTTTATGTCCATAACTATGACATATGAAGCATTCTAGGTTCCTTTCTTGTAGAGGTGAAAAGGAGTTATAATTTTTTCTTTTAACTTGATTTATTGTTTAGTTATCTTTAAGGTTATAGTTATTAACCCTTAAGTTTTTCCTTCCATATGCTCTACAATTCATAGCTTTATGTCCGTAGTTATTACATGAATAACAATAACCCATGAACATCTGTGAAGATCTTTTGAAAATAAATTTATTTGTCAACTCCCTTTTGTTAGTATTGAAAGTAGGGGAAATAGTACTTTCTTTCTTCACATACCAGAGCCCAGTCTTGTTGCTAGGATATTTCATTTCACTTGAACTGCATGTGTTTTCTTGTTTTTTCAACCTATGTCTCTTGGTTTTGTATTCAGCAGCCTTGTGACCGTAATAAAAATAATAGCCATAGGATGCACTCTTGTACTTGGGAGTTTTTTGGTCTTCTTGCTTGTGATTGTTATTTATTTTGAGTTTACTCTTGTTGGGAGGATGAGCAGATCTTTGAACATAGGAGTTTTCATTATTGTCATCCTTCTACTTCATAGTTGTTTCTTTGGAGGTATCATCACAACACTTGTAATATTCTACATCAATATGAGTAATAGGACTTGATCCTTTAACCATGTGTACTTAGTCATATGCAAGGCCAGATTTGTTTGAGGGAAATCTTTGTAGACTGATAATTTTATCAAGGGTTTTAGTTCCTTTCTTGAATTTTTCAACAATCTTCAGTTGATCCTTGAGTCCAACAACTTCTTGTTTTAAATTCTTGGCTTCTTCCATGCCAATGGTTGCTTGTTTTCTTGAACTGTGTAGCTCCTCTTGTGAGGACATTAGTTGTCTTTTTAAGGTCTGATTTCCTTCCTCGCTTTATAGTTGTTGTTGTTTGAGCTCTTCAAACTTTTGTTGCTCCTTATTAAGAGATTGTTCCAAGGATTCCAATCGCTCTTGATCCAGTTGGACTTGGATTCTAAAGTCAATTATGATTTTCTCAAGTTCTTTCTTCTTTGAATATTGTTTCCTCCTTTTCTCCAACATGAGACTCTTTAGTTGTTTACACCTTTTTTTATATTTTCTTAGATCATCCAAAGCACACTCAAGCTTAGCTTCAAGATTGACTTTTACTTCAATGTCTGAGTATTTTTCAAAAGAATATTCATTACTAGAATTGGTGTAGACTGAACTTTGTTCTGATTGAAATGCTTCATTTGACTTCTCACCTGAGTAGAGGTCTTTTATCTTGTCCCAAAGTTCCTTTGCAGAGTTAAATTCACCTATATTTTATTTGACATCATCAATTAATCCATCAAGGATTGTATTCATTGCCATTGAGTTAATTTTCTTGGATTTATTTTGAGTTGGAGTCCTTACTCTATTTGGTGGGAAGTAATCAGTGATCATTGAATTCCATACTTCAAGTCCCAATGCCTTCAAATAACTTTCCATTCTTGTACTCCAAAATATGTATTCTTATTTTCCAGGTATTGGAGTTCCATTCACAGTGTAAATATTGTGTCCATCCATGTGTTCTTAATTTGATCTTCCTTTTAGTTTGTTAGATTGTTCTTAAAGGAACCTTGCTCTGATACCAATAAACGGAATATCCAGCAATGCTGAGAAGGGAGGCATGAATCAGTGTTTGCTAATTTTTCTTATTAATTTCATATATATTAAGCACACACATTAATTATTCAATTAAGAAATATATGATGAACAAAAAACCCTTATGAACATAGGATTTTATTGTGGAACCCAACAAGGAAAACCACCAACTATTTTTCTATTAAATGCAAAATTTTGTTTTTACAAGTTACATAGAAGGAAGATGTTCTTCCTTTTCGATCAGCACCAATTGATCAAGATGCACCCATGCCCTTGTTCACCAGCACCAACTGGTAGGAGGCTACGAACCCTATTTTATCAGCTACCACTGAAAGGATGCTTCGACACCCTATTTACCAACTGTAAATGGAAGGAGGCTACGACCCTCTATTTAGTCAGCTACAACTGACAAGGAAGCACCTACTCCCCTACAAGCTCCAACCTACCCTTGCACCACCCAACCACCCTTATTTCACAATGGAATTCAATCTCTGTTGCTCTTCTGTGAATTTGATTCATGCAGCCATTAACACAAGTCCTATCAGATTTGACTTTTTTGAACTTTGACTTGTTTTCTCGTGCTCCACCCTTCCTCCCTTTATGCAGGTTATAACACTTATAACACTTTTAATGTAATATGTTCAAGGTGTTTATAAACACACCGAGATACTATCAATTCTCCAAAGTCTTATTAGAATCATTAATTGTTGTACTTTCTACTTTTCTGCTGCAACATCTACTTGTATTGACTTATAGTTATCTGCAGTCAAACTTCATCTCTTTCTCTCTAGCTTCTGTCAATTAATATTCAATGAATTTGTTGTAGTCCAATAAATGTCTTCTTTATCAAATACTAGATTACATAATTGTTTCTCTATCTTCTTATGTAAATGATCTTCAATAAGACATTGACAGGCCCATTAGAACCAGCAGTTCTTCTTCTTGAAATCTACTTTTGTTTTGATCTTCTTATCTAAATTGCAGAGACACTTTCTTCTCACTACTCTTTCTCATTTATATATTCTTCCAAATGGTGTGTGCTATGAAACATTTTTTCCCTTTGTTTGGACCATCACGCCTCTTCATTTTAACATTTAAAAATAATCACTATTATTATTCAAACATTAATGTTAAATCCAAATCTTTGCAAATACTATAGAAACCTAGTTATGTTGAGGGACTTCCTTCAAACCATTTACATATGACTGACAATGCAAAACCACGGGCTTATAAACTTAAGAGATGCATTATCTTGTACCTTTATTTATCTTATTCCATATGACCATAGGCGGTGACCAAGCGCTAGTCCAAGCGAGTGCTTGATCGCTTATCGAAAATCAACGGTCACGATTTTACTTTCCATGAAGAGATGGACGATTCTCGTTTACTTCAGAAATTTGGGACTTTGCCTTTAAGACTTATAGCCTATTTACTAATATCCCAAATAACAGATGTGTGTCCATAATATTTAATGGTTGAGAATTCTCCCAAAGTGTTCTTCAGATCAGATGACTCATGTCCACTTCGGGACTTTGACCTTCAGGACTTCGGGACTTAGGTCATTTGTTGGTGGTAAAACTCTCAAAGTAAAAACTCTCAGAGTGACGTAACTTGCTAAAGTCACTATTGATGATGTGGACTCTCAATGTGAGTGATATGTGTTTTATCCTCATGACTTCATAACTTCGGGTAATTTGACTTCTCCACTTCCCAGTTCTCCCGAAGTGAGATTCCTCAAAGTGTAAACCTCCAGTAACTTGACTTCATTGAATGGTCATTCTTTAATCCGAAAAGGCTTAATACGATCCAACGGCTGTCAGTAATTTGTATATTCAAGATTTTAGGCCTTTGGCCTTTCTTATCCTATCCTTCTACTTTCCTCGATCTGATGGTCAGGATATATTCTAAAGTGTTTCCTCATATCAGACGGATTACGTTTATTTTCGAGATATTTGTGGCTTACTCTGTCCTTCCACTAAGCATGATCTGACGGTCCTAATATCTCCTGAAGTTTTCTTCATATCGGATGGCTCACATTTTCTTCGGTACTTCAGCCTTCGGGTGATCTTACCTGTCTCAACCCTTTTTTCCAAAGTGGTTAGCGCCAAAGTTGACCACTTCTACCTTGGCGCACTCTGAATAGATCAGACGGTCCTCATTTACTTCGAGAATTCATATCAGACAGTCTTTGTCTTTACTTAACCTATCCTTCCACTTAAATTGATCCAATGTTTGACATGGATTGTGGAGCCATAACTTGCGAGTGGTTTAAATCGTTGCCCAAACTCCGCAATTGAAGTTGTGCAATTATTGGTGAGTTAACCACAGTCGTCAATATTTGAATATGTAAGATCTGACGGTCTAGACTAATTGTGGGATTGGAAATAACATGTTGTTTAATTCTCCCTTTGCTCTCTACAATCTATCCTTGTCGTTGATCTGGCGCTTGTGTATTCAACATTCCTGATTTGGTCTAATCATTGACTAGTCCTCTAACGATCCTTAAGCCCACGGTCACCAATATGACCGACGTGCAATGTATATATATATAAATTATATTTCCAATGAATGTTCAATATCCTTCATCATCAGATCGATGGTTATTGCCGCTTTGACCAAAAGGTAGGGGGTCTGACAAGTCGTCCCGAGCTCGAGACTGGTGAGCTTCTCAAGGAGTCCAAACACCTAGAGCCCCCACCATACCCTTGCACTACGCGTCGATAAGATATGGAGAGTGTTGTGTATATAAACCTACATACACTTTTTTTCACTTCCAATGTGGGATAAATCTTGTTACATGAGACGATCAACATCGTCAATTTCTTGATCAGACGGTTGTTGAGGCTTCTCACCTTTTCATCTTCATCGATCAACTGTTCATTATTTCCATCGATCTCGTTTACCATCACATCATACATCATATGAGACTGTAGCACATCGTCCAAGTCATTCTATGTTTCTGAATGCCATGACAGCACTGTGCTTTCCCTTATGAGCTTCATGTGCATCATCTCTTCAGAGCTTCTGATCTTTAGTCGCTAACCCTCCTGAGATTTAATCTCTACATACTATCATACTACATATATTTATTCGACACGAACTATGCATACTATTTTACTGTTTGACATCAATGATAACACATTAATGACACTATGTCCAACAGAAAACAGCAAGGATATTATCCAGGATGTGAAAACTCAATTGTCCTCTAAATTTGACATGAAGGATCTTGGTGCTACAAATTTAATTTTGGGCATGGAAATCAAAAGAGATCGGAAAAATAGGAAACTTTTGTTAAATCAGAGAAAATATGTGGATACAATATTACAGAGGTTTAATATGAAGGAACGTAAACTAGTCAAGGTCCCTATTCCTATAGGTGTAAAGTTATTTGTGGATCAGTGTCTCAAGACACAGGAAGAGGAGGAGGACATGTCTCGTGTTCCATATGCAAGTGTGGTTGGAAGTTTGATGTATGCAGTGATTTGTACTATCCCAAACATTAGACATGTAGTGGGAGTTTTGAGCAAGTATATGTCAAAACCAGAGAAGGATCGTTGGACAATAGTAAAGAGAGTTTTTAGGCATTTTTGTGGCACTACTAGTTATGGATTGTGCTACCAAGGAAGAATAGGTTTGGACATAGTGTTGGACATACATGGATTTGTGGATGCAGACTGGGATGGAGATCTGGATCATAGAATATCTAAAAGCGGGTATGTGTTTAACCTATTTGGAGGAGCAATCAGTTGGATGAGAAAAAGGCAGTCTGTAGTGGCACTTTGAACTATAGAAGTTGAATACATGGAAGCCACTCATACAAGAAAGGAACCGTTATGGTTACAAAGATTGTGTTCGGGTATTGGG
>JASDQU010027595.1:0-17186 GCA_032191745.1 Picea mariana
ATTTTTGGCATTAATAAAAAATTATGTTAAACTTGTGTTAAATCTCCTAAATCTTCCCCTTAAATTGTGGTGGGCAGCAAATCCTAGTAGAAATACCAAATTTATTGTGAGGTAAATATTTGTCTTAGGACCAATTTCCTTAAATTTAGTAAGAGTAGTAAAGCACAGTAATAAGAAAAAAAAATTCACTCATTTACCCACGAGAAGGGAGAGATTATAATTATATTTTTAATTTCCAGAATGGAGAAATTTCCTTGGAATATAAACTTTTATTAAATCCCTTTATAAAGATTGTTAATTTATATTTCTCTTTTTCTTATTTTCCTGTAAGAGAAAATAATTTTCTTTACATTTTCCATTAACAAAATTGTGCAAGACTATGGAAATATATGTATATATGTTTATATACATATACATGTACATATTATTATTATTATTACTATTATCATTATCATTATTATTCTAAAAACAAAGGTTAAATTTCTTGGAGCATAAAAGACCTGAGACCAAAGAGAATATATTTTATTATTATTTTAATGCCAAAGCACAACCCATGACCAAATACTTTATTCATCTCGTGGTCTTTGGGACATCGAGACTTCGAGGCTCTGAGATGTTTGCGCGATGGATCTCACGAGCTATAATCATCTGGGACCCAAACCCTATATTTCCCTGTACGAGGTTTCATAGATAAGAAATATAATTAATTATATGATATTATATTTAATTGTGATCAAATTAATATAATTGAATATAATAACCCTTTATTACAATTTATTAAATTATAAACCCAAAATAATGTAGTGTATTTAAATCATAAGATAATACAAGTGGGTCCCTTCCGAAACTCCAGAACATCGAGACTCCCAGTTATTTGAGCATGAATAATTGTGTGGAAGAGCCAAAGGTGTGGACCTGAATCTCTTCTCCTCCCTCCCAATATTAAATTATTAAATATGATGTTGGAGAGTTTCTAAAACCTAGGTGTAAATTTCGAGAGATATAATATAATTTATTATATTATATTAAGGTTTATTAAAATATCCACATGTTAATAAGGCCATCTCCTTTCCTTTCATTTTTAAATATTAAATGATGTGGAAACATGCATAAGCAGGGCCATTTCGGGGATTCAGGACTTCGGGGTTCTGGGAGATTTGAGTATAAAGGATCTGTGGGAGAACCGAAGGAGTTGACCTGGAGAGATCTATATTTCATTCCATTATTAAATATAATATTTGAAATTTTATAATCCTCGAACGCAATTTCCAAAAAGGTTTAATTTAATATTTTTAATTGAATTATTATGTTATGCATACGTGACAAAGTACCAACCCTTCTTCCCTTTTTAATTTAATATTTAATGTGAAATCATGTGTAAGCGTGGACCCTTCGGGAGTTCGAAGCTTCGGGACTTTGGGATGTTTGGGGAAGATGGAGCGTAAGACCAAAACAATTGAAGGCTAAACCTATTTTCCTGTATTCCAATGTATAATAAACATTAAAGGGAATTAATTAAATTATATGGTGATATAATTAATTATATTTGAAAAAATGTATAGTATGAGTCAGGCCCTCTCTGAAACTCTGACATTCAGGAGGTTTGGGTTCATAAACACATGATGAGGAATTTCTCCAAAGTTCGGAGGCTTGGGTATTAATCGACATTAATAATCCTAAGTGGTCTCGTGATATATTTAATCATATTATAATAGAATTATGTTATAATATAATTAATAAAAGAACAAATTCACAATAATAAATATGAAATTGGATATAGTTAATTATTTTCCCTAGTAAATAAATAAATATGCATATGTGTGTGTGTGTGTGTGTGAAATTATGTGGAAATTTGGCATGGAGTTGCGTGTCGTGCAGGGATTGAATTATATACCTTAATTAAGGTTAATCAACTTAATTATACTATGGAGAAATTAAGAAATTAACCTCATTGTGTTATAATATAATTACTCATAATTATCATATGATTAATTAATTGAGTTAGTGCTAAACTACTTCTAAAGGAGGGGAAGAGAAAGTAAAACCTCAGTAATTATTGGGGCCATGAGTATTAGGATAAACAAAAAATAATTACTGGATAATTATTTTGTGAAGAATAATTATCCTTAATCAGGTTTAAGTAATTATTTACCAAAGAATGGTATTCTATGAAATATTAATTAAGTATTTTAATTGGACTATAGGAGAGAGACAAATGTCATGATCTAGTCGAACAAGCCTAAGTGCCCTACGATGATATGGAGAATTGATGTTGACTAAGAACATCATTGTGATGGCGCATGCTAATATTCAATGGGTTGATGAGTTGAGTGGGGTCCAATAGGATTTGTAAACCTTAGGTGTTGAATGAATCCTAACCGTAGGTTTGGAGGTCTTGCATGCATCAAGATTGTCCATCACAAGAAAGGGAATATTCCTCAATACCATATTCATCAAAGATAAGCAAAGAGTGTGTTGGGAGAAGGCTCGAGTTACGATGGATGTGGGCTTGTGTGGATTGATGTTCCACTATGTTAGGCTAGGATAATGCCACATCAAGACCAAGGTGTCACCACATCAGTTGGCATGGACAATGATAAGTCATAAGGATGCCACATGGAAGTAAGAGAGATGTTTCCTATGTAAACCTGAGAAATTTGGAAGGTCATAAAACTAGTTCCATAGCTCAGTTTTGAGTGAACTTATCATCATTGGAAAGATCTTGATGAGTAGAAGATGATGGAGTTGTGATGGAGAATATTTGAGATGATTGAGAAAAAAGAAAAAATTATACCCCATCCCTTAAAAAGGTACCTAGGGGTTGAGTGTGTGACTGAGTGGTATCAGAGAAGGAAACAACACTTGGCTTGCTTGGGCTCATGAAAGAGTTGGATAATTTTTTTTTTCTTAGAAAAATTTAAGGGGGAGGGCACCCTACCCTACCCTATCGATTAGAGAAAGATTCAAACAATAGTCCTGGATGGGTCGAAGAAAATTCATGAGACTAGTTTTCCCAGGGCTAAGATGAGCATGTTGAGAGTGTTTTCTATCACAAGGAGATTACCTACATAAGCTTCTTAAGGAGAAGGATTGCAAATTGAAATTTTATTGGTAAATTACTCAACAAAAATTGAATCATGTTGAATTGCAGCAAAATAATCATATCACTTCTTTGGGAAATGATAGTTGTTAACACCATAATTTTTGCAGTTAGATTCATTCCTAGATGAGTTGTAGTTCATGTGTCAAAGCATGTGAAATCAGGTACTGAATAATGAATAAGTCAAAATCAACAAGTAGCAGGATGGCCCTTGGATTCAGGAAAGGGCATAATGATTAGTTATGTGTGACTTGTAAAGGTCCCTTTACCAAAAGATCGAGTCATGTCAAAAATGAGGAATTTCTATGCCAGATTTCAAGGAAAGTTGTTGGGGTAGAGGTCACGTCGCAGATATAATGACCATCATCACCTAATTATGAAGTTATAAAGGTAAAAAATCACGGCGCTCATATCGCATATACTTTGTCGCTCTTATCATCTATACTTTGCACACTTCAAAGTGTACCCATCACACAAGTTTGTTGCGTAAATATTCAGCCTTCTTCCAAACTTCTCATCACCATGGATTTATCGTCCTCTTCCATGATTCCATTCCTTACCCATTCAAGTATAAATATTGGTTACCCTGCATGTTCCTCCTTTACCTTCTGAATTGGGTGCATTGTCTGTGGTTGTTTCTGCAAGTTCTAGAGCCTTTCGTTGTGGGAAGGATGATTACCATCATTTGTATTGTGAGTATGTTCATTCAATTTTATGTGTTTCCTTTGTTCTCAATCATTGTTTAAAACATGTTGGATTTTGTTGTGAGCTAGTGTGTCGGACGATAGTTTTTCTCATGGTTAGCCTCTCTCCTTTGGAGTTTCTTCCTGTAGCACTGAATTTATTTATGCTCCTAAATTCTCTATCTCGCAGAAAGTCTTCCAACACCATAATTTTTCGTTGCGCTTCCTTGCTCCAACGTGAATACTATTGTTTTTTATCACCACGCCTATCTCCTACTATGCCAAAATTTTCCATCACGCCTTGCGGTCGTGTGGTGTTCTTTTGAAGTTGATTTTTCTTTTCACGCAAAGTTTCTATCACTTCATTTCCGATAGGTATCTATGAAGTAAATCATTCTCATTCACCACATAGAGAGGGTTTTACTGTTCATTGCTGTGTGTGCGAAACAAACACATGTTGGCATCATGAAAACATCCCAAAGCATAAGAAAGAAGGCGTGAAGTGGTAGGGCCATGAGGTCTGAGCCTTGGGACTTGGCATTAATCAATGAAGATCCGAATATCAGGGCATATTTTTAACAGGTGAAATGTGTGCACTATTCTGAGAAGATCAAAGGATACAACGCAAAGATGACTCGATAGTTCTCTCTCAGGTTTAACGGGTTCCACGTGAACATTGCGAGAATTACATTCTGAGTGATGGAGGAAAATTTGGCAGTTATGACGGAGATCCCTTCGCGCAGTGAAAAGTGGTCTAAAGGCATGCCTTTAGACATTTTATGATATGAATAATTTATCAAGCCAAACTACCTAAATGGGAAAATCGGAGCAGGCGTTTTGAGTCGATACCTATGGGAACCTTTTCATAAGCTCCTAAAGGTGATTAGAAGGTATTTCACCTATGAAGGAAGGTTTGACAGAGTATACCCATATCACATCAGGCTATTGATGCACTTCACATGGAAAA
Source organism: Picea mariana (assembly GCA_032191745.1). NCBI lineage: Eukaryota > Viridiplantae > Streptophyta > Pinopsida > Pinales > Pinaceae > Picea > Picea mariana. Next base: position 4,751 of record JASDQU010027595.1, read on the forward strand.
GGCCTTTGAACTTACCTTTCTTCCTACATCGAAGCCTAGAAAGGATGGAGGATAGCGTCCAGGCCAAAGCTGACCAATTGAGGAAAACATTATTCCATATTTCATTGATCAAGTTACCGGTACTCAAAGAATTGAAATGGTTGGACAAAGACTGGGATTCATTCCTAATTTCAGACGACATCCCCAGGGACTCCAAAGGAAACTTTCTCCTATCTGTGACGGAAACAAAATTCCACAGCGCGAGAGAAAGAATGGAAGAGGCTATAGGAAAAGGAAAGGAAATAGAAGTTTCATCATCCCACCAGACAACACCCCGGAAAAGAGGCAGGCCAAGGTTGATCAGGAAACCTGAAGAGACCCAAGCTCCCAGTGAATCACACACCTAGTCTGTTGCTGAGAAGTTATTCATGCACGCTGTTTGGCTAGAACCTTTTGAAGGTTAAAGCAGGGGAATTAGTGAAAGATGGAGAAGGTTAGGCACTGAAAACATGGAGGTTCAAGAGTCATCACAGTAGTTGAAGAAAGTGCAACTCACTATTGTCGAATTTTATCAAGAGAAAAGAGAGTTGAGAAAACAGTTGGCAGAAAGGACTGTTGAAATGACAACGTCGCAGAGCCGATTAGGGAATGCAAATTGGATCAAAAGAAAGCTCAGAGAGGTGCAAGACATGATCATTTAGCTACGGGAGCAACAAAGAGTGTCATAGGAAAGAATCAAAGAGCACTTCAAAGAATGCAGACCAACAATGGATAATTCTCGTGTGGCTATCGCCAACACTAAAGAAAAGTTGAAGGGGAATGTGCTCTTGTGGAGACAAGTGAAGAATATGAATAGACAAAACTGGTCCCCCAGGAAAAAAATTAGAGTTTCAAGTCTATAGGTGATGCCAAAAGCATGATTGAGATAGCCCGATTTTGTCTTTTTGATCATGGTACAGAATATTTCTCCCCATGTGTCATGTTTTCTACTAGTAAAAAAAAAGTCTTACATAGCACTCGTGCAGCAAATATCCATCGTGAAGATGTTGGAAACTTACCTATTAAGGAGAATGAGTGTAGGAGAAACGCATGGCAGTTTTGGATGAGATGCGTGGAATTCCAACCTTTGTTACCACCTAGAGTGCACGAGCAATTGCAGATAGACATCCGCCACACCAACGTGCCATGTTCATGCTACAACCAGTGATCGCGTAGATGAAACCAAAGTCTATTGCACAAGGTGGAAGAGTTTTCGAAAGTGCACTTGATCACTCGGGCACCCCACAAAAGAAAATGTCGATGCATCACAACCTGATGATTGATTCTTTCTCATAACTGAATGATGAAGACAAATATGCCAGTTATGTTATGAGTGGGTGCAGTCAGGTTTCCATTTTTAGTAAACTGCATTCGAAAGGTCATATAGGAGGAAGTAACCGAATCTAAAATTTAAGGAGAAGTAGTTTGAGGCATAGTTGCCCGAGAGGGTGTGGTTTTTCTCTATATATTGTATCTTTTCAATGTAATTTGGGTTGGCAAAGTAGTGTAGACAAAGGACTCTTGGAATGTAATCTTTGAACCCAACTGAAATATAATGAAGAAGTCTTGAGGCTTTGATGAAAAGATTATGATGGTGGTGATTTGATGTACTGTGATCCTATATATGTATGCACTTCCTGTTTTATGTATATTCATTCCTTTCCCTTTGTTTAAATTGGAACATTTAAGAGTCTAAAATTCATCGTGCAGTGCTTTAGACTTCGCCATTTAAACTCTGTGTTTTCTTCTAAGTAAGTTAGAATTCATCTTTAATGGTGCTCTAAGTTGCTTTATGTACTCTTTCTTTTGCCACACACAATGACATTTAAACCGAAATACCATTTCCTTCTTATCATTTATCCTCTCAAAGTTTCATTTACCAAGTCATTGATTTATATCTCTTTTAGGAGGTTGACTCCATAGCCCAAAGTTTTTTATTTCCTTTCCAGCGAAACCAAAAACATTTCCCAAACACATAAATCTAGTCGACAATTCAAAGTCATTATCTATTAGAGACTAAGTCTCAGAGAGAGCCCTCTCTATATTGGAAAGGATATTTTCTAGTCTTAAAGTCAATTTGTAGGTTACCTCTATCATTTGTTTTCTCAGCCAAACAAATATACAGAGTGCTAACATCTTGGCGCCATTGTTGGGGATGAAATTGAAATAATTTCCTTAGGAAAATGACTAAAGATGTAGTTTTGACCCATGAGGGTAACAGTGGGTCAGACACCTATATTGGCTGAAACTTATTTTTTACCCTGGTGACTCCAAATAAATAAGACCAGTAGCATAGAATAGTCATAATCATAAATCATGGCTCCAAAGAAAGTTTATACTAGAGAAAAACCTGATCCAGAACCTATCGCGCCTGTGTCTGATCCAGAAAAACTTATGCGCAAAGGAAAGGAATAGATACCATACATGTTCTATTACATGGACAAGAACCTATCTTTACCCAAAGACAGAGTACAAAATATCAACAACCTTGACTTCTATTTACTATTTGAACAAACTTTGTTCAAGTCCAAATCAGAATCCTATTTGGATGAAATAGTTTTCGATGAGAAAAAGTTCCACTATGTGATACCAACTAACCCTCTGCAAACTTCCATAATCCCCACTCAGACCATCCATCTAGTGCAAAACCCTCCTAGATTCATGGCCGCCAGATTCTCACCTCTTGCCTTACTATCCCAATTACATGATTTTCCCCAGAAGTATAATCAGAGGATCAAGTTATATGATGTCGAAGGAAATGCTTCTGCTCAAAATAACTTGGATTGTCTTAATGATTTTTTGACCTAGAAGAGGTCGATCATGAGGATGCAAAAATGATATTGTTTGTGCAGAGCCTCTTAGGGGAGGTCAAAAAGTGGTTCAAGGACCTTCAAGTAGCGAGCATCCCTGACTTCAAAGATTTTGAAATGTTATTTCTTTCCATATGGGGTGATAAAAAGAATCCTCTGCATTCACTGACTCAGTACAACAATATAAAAGATCACAGGAGGAAATAGTGCAATATTTTTCAGCCAGATTCATGAAAGTTTACAATTCGATCCCCACAGAAGTCAAATATCCTCCTAGAGCTTCCCAAATTTGATATGTTGATTCTTTTGACAGTGAATTTGCATTACTGTCGAGAAAAAATATCTAATACCTTAGGCACTATGATGAGCACCATGATTGAAGTTGAAGTAAATATGATGGGGTTGGGAAAAATCAAACAAAATTTTGATAGAAATGGGAAGAAGCCCAAAGGGGATGCACATCCCTCTACATCTCGGTTGTTAGATGAAATTTTTTAATTGATGATGAATAATATGGAAAGGCTTATGGAAAGGATGTTCATGGAGAACAAGCCTGCCACCATGGAGAAAAATGATTTCCAGCCTAGAAATCAAAATTTTAGAAGAGCGTCAGTTCTGCAGATCAGGCAAAGAGACCAAAGAGATCAAGGTGATTAACAGATAAGACCCCCTTTCCCAAAAAACTATGAAAATGAAGACTTTGAACAAATTATCCAAGACCAGATGCATTGTTGTGACGATATATATACATACATGTTCTTAACAAAAGGAGAACATGAGCAATTTATTGATGTGAATGATTGTTTTATGCTAGAGAATGATGATACATTGTCTTCGGAAATAGAGGAGTTCAGAAAGGGATATCACAATGAAATCATACAGTTTCAAAATAAATATAACCTCGGAAGTAAAAAGACGTTTGTAGAGCCTCCAAAGACAAATCCCACAAAGGAACCCAAGGTGAACACTCCCTCTTCAAGCCAACAAAAGAAATATAATTCAGCAAGGGATACGATGGAGAAAGGAAAATCAAAGGAAGAATCCCTAAAGAAATCACCTAACGCAAGTAAGGAAACGAGTGTCAAAGAGGTAGATAAAGCTCCTCCTCCTTTTAATTTTAAGAGAAAAATGGCCAAAATCAAAATATTTGTCCCGTTTAATGAGATGATTAAGAAAGGAGAGTATAGAAACCAGATCATTAAGATGTTAAAGATGGAATAAGCTCCCGACACCTTGAACATCCAAGACGACCACCCTGCCATCTTATTTAGTCTGTGTGTAGAAGAAAGTGGTGATATTGATGATGTTTCCCCTTTCTATGTCAGTCTCAAAATTCATGACATGACTTTGCATAATGCCATGTTGGATTCGGGCGCGTCACATAATCTCACGCCGAAGGTGGTCATGGATAAGTTAGGCTTGGACATCACAAGACTTCTAAAGATGTTTTCTCTTTTGACTCAAGAAAGGTGAAATTCTTGGGTTTGATCAAATACTTGGTCCTATCATTATCTCAAATTCCATCGAAGAATCTAGTCATGGATGTGGTGATTGCTGACATTCCCCCAAAATTCGGCATGTTGTTATCCAGATCTTGGGCCGCAAAATTAAAAGGAACCTTGCAGATGGACATGTCTTATGCTACCATCCCTATTTCCAGCCAAGAAAGGAGACTGTATAGATAGTTGTTTCTCAAGTACACGGTGAGTAGAAAAACCCAACCGAATAATCATCCTATCTACTATGTTGACACTGAAGTCAACTCCTCTATTTTTTATAATAACTTGAGTTTTGATGAGGGGAAGCCAATGATCGTCATGATTTTTGAAGACAAGGTCTAGCATCAAATAGAGGAAAGTGCAGATCAGAGAAACCATGAAAAAAATGAAATGTGGAACATGAGCTTTGATGGAATTGTTAGCAGGGAAGTAGTCGGAGTCGGTGTGTGGATTAATCCTCCCAAAGTTGGTACAAAGCTCTGCTCTTACAAGCTCTCTTTTGATTGTACAAACAATATGGCCGAATATGAGGCATTGATTTTGGGTTTGATAACTTTAAAGGAATTGAGTTCTAAAAGGATAGTGGTGCATGGAGATTCTGAGCTCATCATAAATCAGGTAAAGGGTATATACTAGTCCAAGCATCCCAGACTAAGAGAATATAGAAATCTAGTGTTGGATATCCTTGAAGAGTTTTCAGAGCACAATTTGTTAGTGATCCCCACGGGGAAGAATCAAATTGTAGATGCTTTAGACACCTCAACTTCGGTGTTCAAAATTCCCATTTTTCCAAATAAGATGTATGAAATCGAATTCAAACATAGACCTACAGTACTCGATAACATTAAATATTGGCAAGTGTTTGAATATGATAAACAGGTAGAGAGATTCCTCGAAATGATCGATGAGTTCACTAACATGAATATTGATGATGAGTGTTGTTGTGAAGAAGATGAAGACACAACTGCATGTAGTAACAATGACCCCTTTCAGAATCAAATAGCTGGAAGGAATATAGTGCAGCTAAAAAACAACATTATCCCCAAAGGATTTGTCCCATTAGAAAAATCCTTTGATGAAAAATATGTAGCCATAAATCCTAGGATTACTACGAATGATGAAGATATAGAAGATTGCAACATCGGTACTCAAGAGAATCCTAAGATAATCAAACTGTCGAAAATTATGAGTCCAGAAGTCAAATAGAGGTATATCAGCCTCATGAAATATTTCCTAGACATTTTTTCACGGAGTTATGAAGACTTGAAGGTCTATGACACTGGAGTAATTCAACATGTGATTCCCATCAGGAAGGATCAGAAACCCTTCAAGAAAAAGTTGAGAAGAATCAACCCTTTGCTGCTTCCATTGATCGAAAAGGAGGTAAAGTAACTATTTGATGCCAAAATTATTGTGTCCTTCATATTTTCAAAGTGGGTGGCTAACCTTGTGCTTGTCAGAAAGAAAATTGGTGAAATAAGATTGTGTGTGGACTTTCAGAATATAAACAAGGTGTCTCTCAGAGACAAATATCTACTTCATAAGATGGATTACATCCTGCAGAAGGTGGTTGGATCCCAGAAAATATCAATGTTGGACGGTTTTTCCGGTTACAACCAGATCATGGTGCACCTAGATGATTGGGAGAAGATAACCTTTACAACACCTTGGGGTACGTCCATGTATGAAAAAATTCCTTTTGGGCTTATGAAAGTCAGAGCGACTTTCCAAAGGGCCATGGATATTGCCTTTTCCGATGAGAAGGATAATTTTATTGTGATTTACTTGGATGATATCATGGTGTTTTTGGATTCTTATGAACAAGGTATTGAGCATATGAAGAAGGTATTCCAAAAATGCAGAAATTTTTGCATCTCATTAAATATGAAAAAATCAAACTTGAGGATGCAAGAAGGAAAGTTTCTTGGACACATCATCTCAAAGGAAGGAATAAAGATAGACCCCAATAGGGTGGAATGGATTTTGAATATCAACACTCCCAGGAGCAAGAAAGAGGTGCAGTCTTTCCTAGGAAAGGTAAATTTTCTAAGAAAGTTCATTATGAACTTGGTTGAAATTATAAAGCACATCACAAACATGCTCAGGAAAGGTAATGAAATCAAATGGAATCTTTAATCTAGGAATTCATTAGAATATATTAAGGTGGAACTGACCAAAGCTCCAATGTTAGAAAGCCTGGATTTTTTGAAGGACTTTATCTTGTTCTCCTTTGCCTCAGAACACACCATTTTTGGCATCTTGTTACAGAAGGATGAGCAAAATTTAGAATATCCCATAGCCTATTTTAGTAGGACATTGAGAGACTCCCCACTAAGGTATGATATCATGGAAAAGCAAGTGTATTCCTTGGTGAAGGCCCTCAATAAATTCAGAACTTATATACTATATTCCCACGTCATTGCTTATGTCCTAACAATTTCGTTAAAGATATCTTGACTTAGCCTAATACTAAAGGGAGAAGGGGTAAATGGATCACATTAATGTTGGAATATGACCTTTAAATAAATCCTACAAAGTTTATTAAGATTTATGGGCTCACAAAATTAATGGCACAGTCGAACTGTGACATTTTGGTAATAAATTTCATTGTTGATGTGTTGGAGAATCCACAAGAAGAAACAGTCCCACGAGTATCTCAGAAGTTCATCGATTCACCTTGGTACCCTGACATTATTTACATGTTAAGGAACTTGCAAGCTCCTCTAGTATTTAGAAAAGCCAAAGCCCGATTTTTGAAGTTGAAAGAAACTATGTATTTCATCCTAGACAATTCTCTGTATTGGAAGGATCCAAGTGGGATCTTGCTGAATTGTTTGTTGGACGAAGATATAGAATGAGATATCAAGGATTTTCACAAAGGAGACTGTGGGGGGAATCATTACTAGAAGAACACTAAGCACAAAATCTTGAGGGTGGGATTCTATTGTCCTAGTATTTTTGTGGATGTATACAAAGAATTCCTAGCTACCACGAATGCCAGATATTCGATGGGAAAATAAAGATGCAACCCCTTCCTTTAAATCCTATCTCTGTCGAAGCATTGTTTATGCAATGGGGTCTGGATTTTATAGGAGAGATTCATCCACCATATTCAGCATAGCATATATGGATACTGATGGCCACAGACTACTCCACCAAGTGGATCGAAGTGGTCCCCATGAGGTAAGCTACCAATGCGGTTATCATTCATTTCTTAGAGACCAATATATTGTCTAGATTCAGTGTCCCAGTCAAGATCATTACTGACAATGAAGCGGCATTCAAGTCTAAGAAGATGGAGAAGTTCTGTAGCGATTACAACATAACTCTAGGACATTCTAAAGCTTATTATCCATAGGGTAATGGATTTGCGGAGTCATCTAAAAAAAGTTTAAAAATGATTATTAAAAAACTTATGTAGGACAACAAGATGGATTGGCACAAAAATCTTATCTACGTGCTATGGGCCGAGAAAAACACTACCAAAAATTCCATCTCCACATCGCCTTTCCAACTTGTATATGGTGTGGAGGCAATTTTCCCCACCTCATTGGGATTGCAAGTCAGGAAATTGCTACAAGAGAAAGATTTTGAACCAAACAACGCTCAAATAAGGATAAACCAATTGGTCCATATGCAACAAATGAGAGAACAAGTCTTTAATGAAGAACAGCTTCACCAAGACATAATGAAAATAATTTTCGGCAGACACACTAAAGAGGAGGATTTCAAGGTAAATGATCTGGTACTGAAGTGGGACGCGAGGAATGAAGAAAAATGGAAGCATGGAAAATTTGATCATCTTTGTATGGGTCCATTCAGGATTGCAGCGTATCACATGAACAATGCTTATTTTCTACAAGAGCTTAATGGAGAGCTCACTGGTGGGGGGGCTATGAATGGAAGGTTCCTCAAATATTATTTGGTTTAGTAAGTCTTTTTCAATATGTCGTTTCATTGTAAATAGCCATTTTTATTTTTTCAAAGAAGGTGTTTTGAGTCAGTACTCAACAGAAAATTCAAGCCCGTAGTGAAGTCCCTAAGTTTTTGTTGAGTCTGGTCATAACTGTGTCAAGAAGTTCTAGGATGAGTCTTTTCGTTGTTTTAGAGTCTGCAAATCAAATAAATCCCAATGGTCAGGCACCTAGTCTATTGTTCTTTTCCACCTCACCAGGAGGATAGCATCCCCATTGGAGCCAACTGTTAGCACTGTAATTATTGCAGTTAGATTGAGTCTTAGATGAGTCATAGTTTGTGTGTTGAAGCGTGTGAAGTCAGGTAGTGAATAATGAATGGGTCAAAATCAGCAAGTAGCGGGTTGGCCCTTGGAGTCAGGAAAGGACGTAATTATTAGTTATGTGTGACTTGTAAAGGTCCCTTTCCCAAAAGATCGAGTGTTGTCAGAAAGGGGGCTTTACATGCCAAAGGTCAAGGCAAGTTGCTAGGGTAAAGGTCACATCGATGGATCTAATGACCATCATCACCTAATTATGAAGTTATAAAGGTAAAAAATCATGGCGCTCATATTACGTATACTTTGTCGCTCTTATCATCTGTAGTTTGCACACTTCAAAGTGTACCCATCGCACGAGTTTGTTGCACAAATATTCATCCTATTTCCAAACTTCTTGTCACCATGGATTTATCGTCCTCTTCCATGATTCCATTCCTTACCTGTTCAAGTATAAATACTGGTCACCTTGCATGTTCCTCCTTTACCTTTCGAATTGGTGCGTTGTCTGTGGTTTTTTCTGCAAGTTCTAGAGCCTTTCATTGTGGGAAGGATGATTTCCATCATTTGTATTGTCATTATGTTCATTCAATTTGTCATGTATCCTTTGTTCTTAGTCATTGTTTAAAACCTACTGGAGTTCGCTGTGAGTTGGTGTGTCAAACGATAGTTTTTCTCGTGGTCAGCCTCCCTTATTTGGAGTTTCTTCCTGTCGTGTTGAATTTATTTTTGTGCCTAAATTCTTTGTCTCGTGGCAAGTCTCCCAGCGCCTTACCACCATGTCATAATTTTTCGTCGCACTTCCTTACTATGACGAGCCTACCATTGTTTTTTGTCACTGCACCTATCTCCTACTACACCGAAATTCTCCATCACACCTTGCGGCCACGCGGTGGACTCCTAACGTTGATTTTGCTTGTCCCGCAATGTTTCTATCACTGCCTTTTCAATAGGTCTTTGTGAACTCAATCATTCTCATTCGCCATGTAGAGAGGGTGTTATCATTCATTACTACAGATTCAAAACAAACACATGTTGGATTCATGACAACATCCCAAAGAATAAGAAAGAAGGTGCAAAGTGGTAGGGCCAGGAGGTCCAAGCCTCAAGACCTGACATTAATCAATGAATATCTGAATATCAAGGCATCTTTTGAACATGTCGGATGTATGCACTATTGTGAGAAGATCAAAGGATACAATGCAAAGATGGATGAATAGTTCACTCTCAGGTTTAATGGGTTCCTCATGACCATTGCGGGAATCACAATCTGAGTGATGGAGGAATCTATGTCAGTTGCAACGAATATCCCTCCGCATGGTAAAAATTGTTCTAAAGGCATGCCTTTAGACATTTTATGCTATGAATACTTTATCAAGACAAACTTGCTAAATGGGAAAATCGAAACAGGCGTTCTGAGTCAGTATCTCCAGTAGCCTTTCTATAAGATCCTAAAGGTGATTAGAAGGTATTTCACTTATGAAGGAAGGTTTGATGAAGTATACCCATATCGCATCAGTTTGTTGATGCACTTCGTAGGGAAAAGGCCTTTAAACTTACCTTTCTTCCTACATTAAATCCTAGAAAGGATGGTAGACAATGTCCAGGACAAAGTTGACCAACCGAGGAAAAATTTATTCCATCTGTCATTAATCAAGTTACTGGTAGTCGTAGAGTTGATATGGTTGGATAAATATTAGGATTCATTCCTAATTTCAGCCGACATCCCCAGGGACCCCAAAGGAGACTTTCTCCTATCCATGAGGGAAACAACATTCCACATAGTGGGAGCAAGAATGGAAGAGGCCACGGGAAAAGGAAAGAAAATAGAAGTTTTTTCATCCCACCAGTCAGCACCCCAAAAAAGAGGAAGGCCAAGGTTGATCAAGAAACCCAAAGATACCCAAGCTCCCAGTGAACCGCACACCCAGTCTGCTACTAAGAATTTACTCATGTGTGTTGTTTGGATAGAACCTATTGAAGTTTCAAGCAAGGGAATTAGTGAAAGAAGGAGAAGGTTGAGAAATGAAAATGTGGAGGTTCAAGAGTCATCGCAATAGCTGAAGCAAGTGCATATCACTATCGTCGAATTGTATTAGGAGAACAGAGAGTTGAGAAAATAGTTGGCAGAAAGGACTGTTGAAATGACAACATCGCAGAGCCGAGCAAGGAATGAAAATTGGCTCAAAAGACAGCTTAGAGAGGTGCAATACATGATCATTTAGCTAGAGGAGGAACAAAGAGTGTCAGAGGAAAGAATCATAGATCACTTCAAAGAATGAAGACCAACCATGGATAACGTCCATGCGGCTCTTGCAAACGCTCAAGAAAAGATGAAGGGGAATGCGGTCTTGTGGAGACAAGTGAATAATTTAAACAGATGGAACTAGTCCCCTAGGAAAAAAATTAGAGTTTCAAGGCTGCAGGTCAGGCTAGAGGCATGATTGAGACAACCCCATTTTTTATTTTTGATTGTGGTACAATATATTTCCCCCCACGTGTATTGTTTCCTATCAGTTAATAATAAGTCTGATGCGGCATCCGCACAATGAATATCCTTTGTTAAGATGTTGCAAACTTACTTATTAAGGAGGAAAAGTGTAGGAAAAATGCATGCCAATTTTGGATGAGATGCATGGCATCCCAACTGTCATTACCACCTAGAGTGCATGAGCAACCGTAGACAGACATCTACCACACCAACTTTCCATGTGCATGCTACAACCAGTGATCATGCAACTACAACAAGAGTCCATTTCACAAGGTGGCAGAGTTTTCGACAGTGCACTCGATCACTTGGGCAACCCGAAAAAGAAAATGTCGATGCATCACAGCCTGACGATCAAATATTTCTCATAATTAAATGATGAAGACAAAGACGCCAGTTATGTTATGAGTGGGTGCATTCAAGTTTCCATTTTTAGTAAACTCCATTCGAAATGTCATCTAGGATGAAGTAACTGAATTGGAAATTATAGGAGAATTAGTTTGAGGCATAGCTGGCTAAGAGGGTGTGGTTTTTCTCTATAAATTGTATCTTTTCAATGTAAGCCAGGTTGGGAAAGTAGTGTAGACAACGGACTCTTGGAATGTAATATTTTAACATGACTGAAATATAATGCATAAGTATTGAGGCTTTGACGAAAAGATTCTAATGATGGTGGTTTGATGTATCTTGATCCTATCTATGTATGTACTTCATGTTTTCTGTATATTCATGCATTTCCCTTTGTTTAAATTGAAACATTTAATAAGTCTAAAATTCATCGCGCAGTGCTTTAGACTTCGCCATTTAAACTCTGTGTTTTCTTCTAAGGAAGTTAAAATTCATCTTTAATGGTTCTCTAAGTTGCTTTATCTACTCTTTCTTTCGCCACACACAATGACATTTGAACTGAAATACTATTTCTTGCTTATCCTTTATCCTCTCAAAGTTTCATTTACCAAGTCATTGATTTCTCTCACTTTCAGGAGGTTGAATCCATAGCCCAAAGTTCTATATTTCCTTGCCAGGGAAACCAAAAACATTTTCCAAACACATAAATCTAGCTGACAATTCAAAGTCATTATCTATTAGAGACTAAGTCTCAGAGAGAGCCCTCTCTAGATTGGAAAGGCTAGTTTCCATTCTTAAAGATGGTCTATAGGTTACCTCTATCATTTGTTTTCTCAGCCCAAAAAATTTACAGAGTGCTAACAATAGCCACTCCTACATGAGTGGGATTATGTTTATGGACACTAATAACAAGACTTGGAGGAGAATGGACTGAATAAATGGCAATTTTTCCTACAAATGTGGGCTTATGAAGCCTCTATTAATTAAAATTTTGTTTAACCATAGATTGTGAGTACAATTTCCCCATGTTTAGAGGCCTTAT
>JASDQU010027595.1:29359-41689 GCA_032191745.1 Picea mariana
GAGGATCTCATGGATGCATCAAATTTTGGGAAATATCAAATATGTTGATGGAAAAAGTATCAGAGCTTCAGAAACTCTAGTTTGTAAGGTGCACGCATGTTGTAAGGGGCCAGGGCACGTACCTAACCAAGCTGTATGATAACAGGGCATGCACAATGGATAAAATCATGGAGATTTATGGTTGAGCTGATGACAAGGTATTGAATACTGAAGCGGGTTCCAAATATGCATTCTATGGGATCATATCTGTCACTGAGACACTGATATGATTACATTATTGTATTGATGGATAGTATAGCTTGCTGTGTTGTGAATCCTTAGGGAATTCTTGGTATGGATCTGTCATGTGGTCTATGTTGGTTTATGGAGTGAGAAGTACCCTTTTGATTCAGTGGTGACATGATTGCTATGGTATACTAGTTGTTTATACATGATTGGGATAGAATTCATATTGATTGGTTGTGGAGCATGAGTAGAATATTGGGGAGCTTGGATGTGTTGTGACTGGCTGGTGATTAGTTTGGAAAGTGAGAGATAGAAGAGAATTATAAATTGGTTGTAGAGGATTTGAGTTTATCTTGAGGAATAAATCCTAAATAGCTTAGAAGGTATACGCATGTTGTTTTATACACTGTCCGCATACATATGCGGGCTATAGTGAGTCAGGGCACGTACACACATGAGCTCCACTACTGACAGATCGCATACCTATTGTAGATTGATATTTGTTGAGGATTGTTTCCTCATATCAGTTGGTGCTGAGTGTGTAAGATGAGTCTTGCATTATAGAGCTAGTTCTCTTGTAGAGTTGTACTCTATTCAGTTGTTGCTAAAAAACCCCAAGGATTGTAGTCTGTAATAAAAAGAAAATTGTACATACACCTTGTGTTCTTTGTGTTGGGCCCTTCGCTTTTGAGAAAGAATTGCTCAAGTTTTGAATAAGTATGAGTCACGCAAAATTCATCATAGGCTAGAAGGAAGAATAACAAAAAGCAGTTGTGGATGCTAGCGCAACACCATCGAAACAACAAACAGTTGCAATAGAACAAGAAGGCGAGCAAGCCGAATAGGAAAACATAACCTAGCTATATATAGAACTAAATATAATTATAAAAGGGTTGGTTAAGTTGGATTGATGTTGTTGTTGTCTTTTCAGTTCGTTGGTTCACTCATTCATGAGTTGAGTAGAGTCCGGTTGAGTCACGTCTATCAGAGTCGCCTAAGGTTTTGGGATTAGTTGTTGCTACCGGTTGTAAGTCGAGAAGAAGAGAGTCTGTAATAAATGAGACCTATCATTTGGGGAATTAGAACTCTATGGCTAAGTCCTAGAGCCAAGAGTCTATACTGAGTATCTCTATGTAATTCTGAGTCTATAAGGCAAGAAAGATCTCATAGATAATATGACAAAGGAGAACCAAATTTTCAAAATAGGATGTGTCTTGTATGTTTACTTGTGATTTACATTGTTCCTTTATGGTTTATGAGTTCTATTTAATGGTTCTATGCTTAAAGCGATGTTCATAACATAAGTAGGTTCAATTCTTGCAGTTAGATTTTTCAGATCTGATGTTTCTCTTATGCAAGAACATGAATGAGTTTTGGATGATCTATGGATTATCTTTGATATTTTCCCTACCTTTCCCTATATTTTTGTCTTAGTAATTCTTTGGGTGAGACTTCTTCTCTTCAAAGGAAATGATAATTACAGTGCTCTAGAATACATGGTAACTTTTGTTGGTAACCTAAGAAGAACCTTGGTCTGATCGAATCTGTGCCAACAAAATGGTTTCATTGCCGGGACCTGTGTAAAAAGGGAGCTTGTAGGAAGAATGCTACTGCCAATCCATAGATCTGGCATCGATCAATGGTGGGAAAGAAACTGTGATGGCTTCGCATGGAAAGAAGTAGAACTAAGAAGAAAAATAGTGGGAACTACTAGGGAAGCAATCTTTTACTTGAAGAGATCAAGCGACCAGTATGAGATTTTCTGGGCTAAATTCCTGGAAGAACTTTTTTACTGGATCAAGAGACTCCAAGAAGCTCCAGAGTTCCAGGGAAAAGTCAAGAAGATCTACACATGGGATACTGACAATTTGGCAACACTCCATGGGCTGGATTGCCCAGTCACATGAGCTGTGGATTTCTGGGTTAGCACCACGATAGAAGGATACATAATTGAATTTGCAGCTGAGAACCACCAGTATTTCTCATGAGCAGAGGAAATTTTCAATAAAGGCACAAGGGGAAGACTGTTAAGAGAGATCCCCCAGTGGATTAAGATTTTCTAGGTGGAGGAAGGGATGTTGATTATATCCCTGATCGAGATGGTAGCATAAACACTCTCGCTTGGGGTAGGGTGAGATGGGGTGAAAGTCATGGAATGAGAAAGGGTAAGGGTTATTTGACAAATGGGGGGGACCAACAATGAAGGGATTCGATAGACGAGTGAGCCTTGAAGAGAGCCACTATAATTGAAAAATGGTGGTGTGGAAAGATCAAGAAAGTTGCAAGACATTCTGAAATGCTAAGGAAAGAAGGAGGATCAAGAGAAATAGAGGAAAGAAAAATGGAAGAATTGCAAAGGATGAAAAGACAGGAACGACTTGCCAGTCAAAGATTGAACGAGAGAGAAGCAAGGAGAGAAAGAAGTCCCTAGGAGGTAGGACGACAAGGAGGAAGCACAGATGTAAGATAAGAGGAATTCGGCATGAACCTTGGAGGAGAAAGAGAAGATTCAGCCCCAATGACAAGAGAAATCGAGAATCCAGTTGAAGATATCACCCTAGTGGAAGCTAACGAGACCCCCCAGATCAAAGAAAACTGCCCCAAATCCAGTGGTGCCAACCCCAAATCACCCATACCCCAAGTGCCTTCTATAAAAGAAGTAAGTTCAACACTACCTTCTCATGCAAGTTCTGTTCTAGTACAATTAGTTAATCGGTCACAACCAGGAAGTGCGAGTACATGGAGGATATTGGGATCCCCTGGTAGATCGTAACAAGGACTGTTAGGGTTCATATTGATACGAACAATAGGATCAACAATGGCCAGCCATACAGGAGGTTCAATCATGAGATACCCAGAATTATGGGGTAAGGGAGATGAATACGTTGAACAACACTGGTTCTTGTGCGAAGCAATATGGAGATCTAGAGGGACTCTGTATGAAAATAAGTTGGTCAAGTTCCAGACTACCTTGAGAGGTCACGCTCTCAAGTGGTACATGAAGATCATCGAACTAGGAGTGCCAGGGATGCAAGGTCAAGCGTTCACACTCAACCAAGTATGAACAAGGTTCATAGCAGAATTCAAACTACCTCAATCAGAACAACAAGCCCTACCTGAGTTGTGTGAGATCCAGTAGAGGGAAGGTGAATCAGCCTGGGAGTATAGCCAAAAGTTTAAAGATTCCATAGGGAGGTTGGCACATCCAATCCACAAAGAACATCAAATGGAGTGGTACATTAAGGGACAACTACCTCTGAATCGAATTCCACTAACGCAAAAATGTATAGCCACATTAAGTAGATGACTTGGAAAAATCAATGAAGATCGAAGCCATGGCGGGATACCCAGGGAACCTGAGAGTAACCTGACCCCTAGTAGATGCGAATTTAGTGCAACTACAAGGGAAGATATCAACACTTACATAAAATATTCAAGAGATGATGATACCTAGACCAAGATGAACATAGGTTTGGTGCACGGGATGCTATACGAAAGGACATTTGGCGAACAAATGTCTAGGAATAAAGGGGTTGGGACCTTCTCAGATTCTGAATATAACCCCACTAGGATCCATAGGAGGAGTTGTGAAAGTATCGACGAACTCACCATTCCATCATCCCACCCCATATCATGCTTTCCCAGGAGGCCAAGCAACACCAACAACAGAATATTGTGAGATCTACTAAACCCTTGGGCATGGATCGAGACAGTGCCCCATCATGCAGAAATATTTGATAGTACCAAACATAGTACACTACAAGTTCTATGCATCCACCACACATACTACCAATCAATGTAGTGTGTTGGATGCTCTTGCAGATAGGCTAGATTGAACAACATTCAGGGTGAATGAAAACCCGCAGGGACCAGGAAGAGGTCGAGTAGGTGGAGCTAGAGGAGACTTCAGAGGAGGGAGAACTGAAGGAAGAGAACCGAGTAGATGTTACAATTGTGATGAACAGGGTTACTTGGCTAGATATTGCCCTCATCCAAGACGACCATGGTGCTCTCATTGTAGATCCAATGAACATGCAACCGAAGAATGCCCAGAGATAATGGAAAAGTGGGAGGATAAAGCACGACAAAGAGGAACTAACCTCATCAGTTCAGATATCAAGAGGATATCTAAGGGACAATTTCCAAAACTTAACATTGTCACTTGAGGAGGAGCAAAGACAGGAGCTAATTCCGATACTCTACCTCAGATTTAGAAAGTAACACCTAAAGAAGACAGGTATGACCCCATAAAA
This sequence comes from Picea mariana, assembly GCA_032191745.1. Lineage (NCBI taxonomy): Eukaryota > Viridiplantae > Streptophyta > Pinopsida > Pinales > Pinaceae > Picea > Picea mariana. The sequence goes on from JASDQU010027595.1 coordinate 33,838, forward strand.
AAAAAAACTATTCTTTAAATATGCCATAGAAGTATTCCAGAATATTCCTAATCATAAATTGCAAGAGAACCCCCCTTAGCCAGTTGTATACCCTAAAGTGGCATAGGCCTCTGCTTCACCCCCTACACCAAGAAACCCTGTAGGCATAGCAAGACAACCTGAGTAACCTCAAAACATGGTTGACCTCTAGTTTCAATTATTCTCGGACATTCTGGGGAATGATCAACTGACAGAGAAGTTGCACAATGCACTGTACCTAGTCCTAGGGAATGAAGAAACCTCAAAAGAAAGGATTCGGGTTAACCTTCCTGAGAATAATACTTAGAGAGTTCAACGATGAAAAATAAGAAATAGAAAATAATTCCGAATGGTAGCCCAGTTAGATGACTTTGAAATTACTAACGTCATGTTGGACCTAGGGTCAGATGTGAACATTCTGCCCAAGAAGACCTGGGAAGCCTTAGGAAAACCAAGACTAACATATTCCCCAATTCATTTAAGAATGGAAAATCAATATTGTATCTTTCCCATAGGAAGATTGGAGAATGTGGAAATTGATGTAGCAGGAGTAAAAATAGTGGCTGAATTTGAAGTCATTGAGATCATGGGAGACAAGGACCCCTACCCTGTGCTACTTGGCTTCGATTGGGCCTACGACAATTATGAAGTAATTGATCTAAAGAAAGATACCATGAATTTTGAAGCTGAGGGAATCAAGGTAGTTCAACCTTTTTATCCATACGTAGGACCCAGGTATACAAAACCAATAGACAATAATATGGAAGGAGAAGACCTAGACTAGCTGTACACTGTAACAACTGGGATAAGAAATGATTATATAAACCCCACTGCAGATGGATCAGTAAGCTAGCAAAGTATCCAGTCAGCAGACGAAGATTCAGAACTGCATTTTGATACTTGGAAACAAGGTTTAAATGAAAGATTCTCAAGAATATGTGCAACTATCAAAATGACCAGATGGGTTGGGACCGAAGTCAAAGAACACCCAATATACGATGGCACCTCAGATCTAGGCAAATTTTTGCAAAATGTGGAAGAAACTGTGGGAGAATATCAAAGAATCTCAGTACTAGATATATATTTTTAGAACACCTCTGCCAGATGGTGGGCTACTCATAAAGCTCTACTTAGAACTTGGGACGAGGTAAAGCAAGCCCTCATGTATAGGTTATAGAATAGGGAGTAGTTAGAATCAAATATGCAAACAGATCTCCACGTTGTGGAACTCTTTAGCGGAGAATCAGACCCTAGGATACACATTCAACAGTCTGTGGCACTGTGGCAGGCCGCGAAGATAACCTCTCACTTATGGGTTCAAGTATTCCCCCATTCTCTAGGCCCAATCGTGAAATCTTGGTTTATACATGAGGAAACCAGAAAACAGACCTATGATTGGCAGACACTGGCAGCTCAATTTTGCAAATACTTCTCATTTACAAGTAAGCACCCTGAGCTTGAACTAGTCCTACAAAAGATTAAACAACTTGTTTTTATAGCCAATAGTAATAACAGATCAGATCTTGCAGTATGTCCCAATCATACCCAAGAACTTCAGAGTAAACCCCACTTACCCATGATTGAAAAGCCTATAGAATGCTATCAGATTAGCAAAGATTCAGAAAGCCTAGACGAATTAGAAGAACTAAGAAACCTAGCAATCAAAGAGACCGAGGGGAACAGTGGAATACAAAACACCATACCTAGCCAGACTGATAGTTTCTACAATCACCCTTTGAAATTGCAGAAGCTTAACATAGGGACCAAAGAGCAACCCAAAATAGATTTGGTAGGAGATTATTGGGATGAGAAAACCAATCAAGAAATATAGAGTCTACTGAGGGAATATGAAGATTTATTCCCAAAGACTTTCTCAAAATTGAAGGGAATCAAAGGAGGTATGGGAGAAATGAATATTGAGTTAAAACTAGGATCCAAGACTGTCAAACATAGGCCATACCATCTTAACCCTAGACTAAAAGAGAAAGTCAAGAAGGAGATTGATAAGATGCTAGAAGCGAGTCTTATTTTTCCAATAGAAGAAGAAGAATGGGTCATCTCGATAGTCATTCAAAGAAAGAAAGACATTGAGGATATTAGAGTTTGTGTGGACTACAGAAGCCTCAATTCAGCTTGTGTGCATGACCCTTTCCCAACACCCTTTACTGATGAGGTTCTAGAACAGGTTGTGGAGAAGGAAGCATACTCATTTACAGATGGATTCTCAAGATACCAGCAAGTTAGGATTGTTGAAGAGGACAAGAGAAGAACCACCTTCATTACCGAATGGGGATCTTTTGCATACAATGTGATGCCATTTGGTTTAAAGAAAGTCCCTGTAGTTTTCTCTAGGATTTTGATAGCATCCTTTAGAGAGTTCGTTCACAAATTCATAGAAGTTTATATGGATGATTGGACAATATATAGTTTTCTTAAGGAACATGTAGCACTGCTAAGGATAATGTTTGATAGATGCAGAGAGTTACAAATCTCATTAAATCTCAGGAAGTGTATCTTTTGTGTGCCACATGGAAATTTGTTGGGCCACATAGCCTGTCGAGAAGGAGTATTGGTAGACCCAACTAAAGTTGCGGCAATTGCAAATATGATGCCACCTACGAGTATTAAACAGTTTCTCTCCACACTTGGACATACAGGCTACTATCGCAGGTTCATTTGAAGATATGCCAACATTACTGCACCTTTGGAAAACCTCTTGAAAAAAGGATGAAACGTTCCAGTGGACTCCCAAATGTGACAAAAAATTTGAGACACTTAAGGAGAAACTCATTACAACACCGATTTTGATATTCCTAGTCTGGGAGAAAGAATTTCACGCCCATGTGGATGCTTCAGGAATTGCCTTAGGAGCTATCTTAACGCAACTAGGAGATGGAGCTATGGATCACCCCATCTACTTTGCAATTCTGAAGCTATCGCAAGTAGAGTGCAACTACACAATGACATAATGGGAAGGATTAGCAATGATCTATGCTTTACAAAAATTTAGAAATTATATGTTAGGGTCTCATTTCAAATTCCTTACTGATCATTCAACATTAAAATACCCAAGTAACAAACCTATGTTGGAGGGAATAATTTGTAGGTGGCTCCTGTTATTTCATGAATTTTCCTTTGAAGTCATCATCAAGCTAGGACGATGCAATGTCGGACCTGACCATCTATCCATACTAGAGTCAGGAGAAAGTGGCGGAGCAGTGGATGACCAACTCCTAGATGCAGATTTATTCAGAATTGAGGCCCTACCGGAATATATGGAGGACATAGAAATCTTTCTCAGTATAGGGGCATGTCCTAAAACATATTCCACAACCCAGAAACACCATATGGTCGTCAGAGTAGCAGATTATCAGCCGATCGCCGGGAAATTGTACAAACTAGGACTAGACAACATCCTCAAACGATGTTTCCTAGATCATGAATGGTAGGATATACTCTGGGAATGTCATAGTGGAATTACAAGATGACACGTAGGAGGAAAGGAAACAACACAAAAAGTTTGAAAGGTAGGACTATGGTGGGCAACACTTTTCAAATATGCAAAAGCATACGCCAAATCGTGTGATGTTTTTCAAAGAGTGGGCAAGATGTCACGCTGAGATGAACTTCCATTAAAACCCGTTAGAGCACTACATGCATTTGAAAAATGGGCAGTTGACTTCATTGGTCCAATCAAACCCACAAATAAACATTCAAAGTCAAGGTACATCATTACCGCAACTGACTACCTTACTCGTTGGGTAGAAGCAATAGTAGTAAAGGACTATTTGACGAATACTACTGCCAAGTTCATTTTCGAAAATATCATTACCCGTTTGGATGTCCCAGGAGCCTAACCAACGATCATGGTACTCATTTCATTAGCAACACTATAGAAACACTTACAACAGAATTTATGATTCAACACCATAAGAGTAGTCCATACCACCCACAGGCCAACGAAATAGCCGAAGCCTTCAATAAAATCCTGGAAAAGGGACTAACAAAGGTCTATTGCACAAACTGAGAGGTCCAGGATGATAGATTTCCAACAGTACTATGGGCCTACAGGACAACCATGAAGAAATTCCATAGATGCACATTGTTCCATCTTGTTTATGGGAAAGAGGCAGTGGTTCCTATAGAGTTCCTCACTCCAAGTCTATATATTGCAAAAGCCACATGTATGAAAGACAAAGAATCAATGGTGTAGAGACTTGCGGAGCTACAAGAACTCGAAGAAACTAGATTTCTGGAAAACTTCCATCAGTCAGTTGAAAATGAAAGACAAAAATCTTGGCATGATTGACACATTAAGACCAAGGTATATACACAAGAGGACAAGGTGTTACTCTATGACAGTCGATACCAGAAGCATCCTAGTAAGCTGAGCATGCACTGGTTGTGACCCTTCATAGTTGCAGAGATACAAACATTAGGAGCAGTCTGAATCGTGCAACTGGATGGCGTGATATGACCAGGATGGGTGAATGGAACTTGCCTGAAGCCTTACCTATATCACAACTAAGAAGAAGGATAATCTCTCTAGTTCGATGGAACTTGTACAATAGTTAGATTTGAGTTTCATTTCCTTTCTGAAATTTTGTAAATTCAGTTAATAATGTCCATGTGTGCAGTGTTGCGCCATAACACATAGTTCATTTGTTTTGCTTAAGTGTTGGTTGATACAAAATTGACGACTCAACAGTACCAGATGAGCTTTGCGACCCCCATGTCGAGATTATAGGTGATCTCAAAGGGAAGATAAAGCATGTCAAGCTACTTGACCTTGACCTCATGAATTCAACCCTGTTTCCACAGATGCACCTAGATGTTTTTTGGTAGTTATCTTTGGATGGAACGAGAGATATGCACTTTATACTGGAAAAGGATTTCATCAACATATTAAGCTATACCATCATGAACCTGAGAGACTTACCAGTCTTTGGCACCACATGCGAAATTGCACGCTGCACAAAGTTCTTGATAAGGAGAGTGCACGATAAAAGTCTATGGTTGGATAAGAGATATCCAATCCATGCACAAGATATACAATAGCTCAATGGACTCTCCTCTGAAGGGGAAGATGTGTCGAAGGGATTTCAGGGCCTTGGTAAACATGGGAAGAAGAAAGGTGAGATTATCCTATACAAGAAGTTCAGTACAAAGAGAGGAGGATGCACAACAGTTATCGAGCCAATACTGATCGAAACAGTCCAAACTGGCTACTACGCCATAGCCAACAAAGTTATGAGGTCCAATTATAAGGGTGAATGAACTTTAGATGCACTATCAGTCACCGACTTCTGTACACAGGAAGCAGTGTTGAATTGGTGTAGCTTCTTGCTGGAAGAACTACTAGTAGCGTGTGAGGAGGCACAAGAGAAAGGAGGCACCTTTACTTATGGATACCTACTTGTGGCATTTGCAATGCTCAAATGGAAGTCACTTGTGGGAATAAAACCGACAATACCAGATAAAGGGAGCCTGGAAAAAATGTTTGAGCCATGGAAGGCCAGACCAGACTCGGAGAACACAACACTCAACAATGCAACATTCACCAAATGGTATAATGCTATGATAGATGCAACGCAAAGGCTGCACATCCCGCAGGATATCCTCAATAGTAACATGAGGAATATTTCATTCAGCATGAACCGACACAACACATTCATCTAACTAAGGCATGCCAGCAGGGAACATTTTCACACACCGATGCTACCATTCTATTTGGATGAGAATGCCTTAGATAAATAAATCATGTCATGGCCAGGAGTCAAACGAGGCCAGCGTAAATCAGGAATGCTCAAGAAAAACATATTCATAGGAGGAAGAAGAAACAATACAAGGAAGCAGGAGAGGGATCGAGCTTAGGCCCCGAACCGAAGAAGCTAGATGCTATGATAGAAACATATTCATAGGAGGAAGAAGAAACACTACAACTAGAGTGAAGGAAAAGACCACCCTCTAATAGTTTCCACCCAATGTTGTGTTGTCAAGTGCGTAGGTTATCCAAATCCTGGGCGTTGTGCTTGGCACCGAACCAATGGTGAAGAGGCTCAGAACCGAGGTCTCACCAAACAAACCCCTGAACCCACAACCCCTTGCATATGCCACTCCCCAGACCCATGCCATGACCAAAGCCACCACTATTATTGACATTCAAGATGACCCAGACCCTGAAACAATTTCGGCTACACTCATCATTGAGCAACCCCCACCACTCCAATTACCAAACCTCCTCACTGCCATTCCACATTAGACCACAGCCTCAGAGATGATGCAGCTCGACCACCCAGAGACAGAGGAATGACAACCCCCATAGACAACCATAGAATCCCCCAAGCCCAGTTCAAAATTCCCGACCCTAACCCTAAATAATCAGAACAACCCATGGTGATGGATGTCCCCAATCCGAACCCCCAGGAACAAAAAATTGAGTCTTCAGCAAAGGAAGAAGCTGACTGAAGAAAAGAAGAGCTAGAACCTGACCTTAACCTGCAAATCCCCTAACCACCCAAGGGTGAGGATGTCCCAGAAATCATAACGCATGATGCAGAATCATTGGAAGATACAAAGATACCAGATGCGCACAATGAGACAGAATCAACAACGGAGCCGGATATGACCAGCATGCAAGAGAAGATGGTGCAAGTTCTCGAAAACCCCCAACAATGTGCAGAATTGATGCAGATCTGCATAACCAGAACTGAGGTTTTGACGCTCTTACTCACAGACCTAAGATTGAGGATTTCACTAGCACCACCAATAGAGAACAAGGTAGAAACTCGCTCAGACCATTCAACAGGCAGTGGAATCCCACTACAGTGGTGAGTACCCACTCATGTAGCTCCATCATCTACAAACCTGGTATAGTGGCCAGTGTCACAGTTGTTCGGACTAATCAGAGCCTCCACAGACCAACTAGAGCAAAGGATCCAAGATGTCAAGAGCTCAACTGAGCTCGCCAGGAAAGAACAAATATATGCACAAACATGTAGAATGGAGAAAAAACGTGATAGACTCCTAGCCTAGTGAAAAATGGAAAAAGTGCGGAAAAAACTTCCAAAAGTCTGGATGGAGATTCGGAAGGTTGCGCGAGACCTACCCGAAGCCACCAAAATAAGAGAACCAAAGAAACAGATCGAGTTGTTACAAGAGGCATAGACATAGCTTGCTACACACACAGAGAAGATACGAGCAAAGATACAAAAATTCCAACAGGAAGAAGAACAACAGCCTTGGCAGCTACAGGACCAAATGCAAAGGGTAATACTGCAAGGAAACAATGCCCGAGTGACACTACATAAGAAGACAATGAACTGCACTGAATTATTCAGAGAAGTCAACGATTGGATGGGCATCATCACTTGACGGAATCAAGTCCTGGAATAAGTACACACAAAGATCCAGGTGCTGAATGAGGAAGTTGCGGTCACAATGGACCCTATAGAGCAGTAGCCAAAGTTCGATCAAATCCAGCAGGCCAACAACAAACTAAATTCACTCTATGAAGCACAGTCTGTAGCCAAGAAAGAGTTGCATGATTTTCGACTGGTAATTCAAACCACCTATATCCAAATGCACCAGGTCGATGCAATAGCCGACTCTAAATGGAAATCCTTGGTTGCAGCCAAGCCAAAGGAGTGCAGTAAAGAGACAAACCAATAGTTCCTAGCAGAAGCATCACTCCTCACCCGAAAATGGCAGGACAAAGTTTAAAGATTTCATGGAGTAAAGAACAGAGCATTATAGCTGGTTCCATAATTCGACCCTTCATTTGAAGAGGTAAAGGAAGAAAAGGCACAAACAAAAGAGCTCAAAGAAAAGGAAA
>JASDQU010027596.1:0-14419 GCA_032191745.1 Picea mariana
AAATTTATCATTCTTGACCTTAGAGTTTAAAATGGATATATATTTGTATATACTATTTTATATTAATATTAATAAATAAACTATAAATTAAATTTATGATATCTATCCTATAATATTAATATTAAATATAGTATTCATTATTAATATGCGATAATGTTTTGTTAAATTTTATTCAATTAATTATTCAATTTTTTTTTCATTTTTCATTTTTCATTTTTTATGTCTTGCGTGATATACATTTTACACCCAATACTTCAGTCATATACATTTTGCAGCCAAATTACGGAGTCGTGGGTTTATAGTCATGCTTATGTATCACGAGTCATGGGTTTGGGGAGTGTCGAGTTCACATTTATAGTCATGCTTATGTATAACGAGTCCGACCCCGACCGACTGCAACATGAGATATAGTAATTTATAGAATATTATAACATTGTACCAAAATTTATATTAATTTATATAATGTTATAACACTTTTTATTTAAATAATTGTATAAACAATTATTTAAATTTTATTCAATATTATTTTTAATATTTTTAAATGTAAATTTAGAATTTTGATTTTCTTTATGATAATAAAGGTTTGTACCTAGAAATTGATCCTTCTTGACTCAAAAGTTAAAATAGATATATACTTGTATATACTATTTTATATTAATATTAATAAATAAACTATAAATTAAATTTATGATATCTATCATATAATATTAATATTAAATATCTTTTTTTTTTTAACTAAAACGGTTATGAATTTTATTAATTGGGAATTCCAGCTGGCCGCATCCTTACAACCTTCACAAAAGCCTTCTACGTTCTTTTACAAGTTGTTGTCCTTTTCAAGGAATACAAATTTTTACTGGGTCTCCATCATTTATGTTGAGTTCTCTTTGGGCCAAGAGGCATCCTTTGTTGGCTAATTTGTCTGCTTCTTTGTTTGAGTCTCTGAGTATATGATAGCATTTTGATCAAGATTTTGGAATCTCCAAACGCTTGTAGCTCCCGATATCCTCTTTCCTTGGCTATCTGACAGACTTTTATCAAACTCAGGATTTCTACTTGGTTGTTGATTCGTTGTCCGAGTCCCCAACAAAAGGTTTCTAGTATTTTCCCTTCACTGTAATAAATGATTCCTCCAGCTCCCATTATCCCAGGGTTTCCCTTGGAGGCACCATTGAAGAAGACTGAAGTTATTCCTTGCTTCTGCCACCAACTCTGGAATATGTTGTGATTATCTCTTAGCCTCCATTTTGTTTCGAAATGGGGTTTTTCCGTGCTATGGATCCGAAGGGTCACACAGAGGTACCGAGCCAATTCTTCTCCTCCTGTTGCAACGAGGTGTCGGTTTTATGGTTTTGAGAGCTCAAAGTTTCTAGGAGGAGGCCTTTTGCTTTCGCTGCTACCATGTTGGGGCTCCAAGCTGTATTGTTGAAAATTTGTTCATTTCTTGCAAGCCAAAGCTTCCAACACACATACTTGGGGATGGAGATCCAGACTATGGCCCATAATGTTTTCAATGAGAGCGAAGGGTAACTATCCTTCCAAGTTGTGAATAGATCTACTATTGAGATGTTGGTGGGGGCAGTGACCTTGAGGCCATGGAGGATGAGATGCCAGACTTTGTTTGCAAAATGGCAGTCTACAAACAAATGATCTGAGGTTTCCATGGCTTCTTTGCATAAAGAACATCTGTGTGGACCGGCAATATTTCTTTTCATTAAATTTTCGCCGGTCAAGATCTTTTTGTGCATTAAATTCTAGAAGAAGAAATTTACCTTGGGGATCACCGTTGAGTCCCATACCTCCATCCAAAATCTTGCAGGGAGTGGTTTGTCTTTCTATTGTTGTAGCAGAGCATAGCCTTTGGCCTTTGGCTGCAGAGTATGTTCCTGTGGGTCCCCAAACCCATTTGTCTTTTTCTGTCTTATGCACAGGAGCTGCCTCTCAAAGCTCTGCTTTGAGCATTTCAGGTTGCTGGAGGAGGTGATTTGGGATGTTTCCGAATTGCCAATCTGACCAGGAGCCATTGTCATCCCATTTTGAAATGTCATTGATGCTTTGTATTCCTCTGTGATCAAGAAAATCATGGATTTCAGTCAGGCTGGCTTTTGAAGCAAGGGGCAGATTCCCCATTATCTGATATGTCCAGAGATTGGTTTGTTTGCCATTTCTAGGGACGCGATACAGGTTTTGGGTGAAGAATCACGCCCCTTTGATGCACAATTGCCATAGCAGCTTGCTCTTCCTATTTGTGGCGTTTTGTAGATTTATGACTTTGGCGTTTGGTATATATTTGTGCATTAACGTTTTGCTGACAGGGTGAATGGGGTCGCTGTGCATCTTCCATAGGATTTTGCAACCAAGAGTTGTATTGACAAGAGATGGATCTCGGATCTGGAGCCCGCCTTCTCTCAAAGGCCGCTTTACTGTATCCCAACTGACCAAATGAAACTTGTGTTGGTTCCCTTTCCCACCGTGCCACAAGAAGTCTCTCAACAATTTGTTGATCTGCCCAGATATCGATTTAGGTGCCAGGAGGTAGGACGCTTGGTAGATCGACAGTGAAGAAATGACTGCTTTTATCAGAGTTAATTTACCTCTGTGGGTGAGCCAATGTCCTCCCCAGGCATCGATTTTTCCTTTGATTTTTGTTAAAAATCCTTCCCACAAGTTGACTTTGTTTATGCCCAATGATAATGGCAGCCCAAGGTACTGTATCTTTTCCCATTTTGAGTGCCCTTTGAACCCCAAGGTACGTGCTATCATTTGTGTTTTGTGTTCTGCTGCATTCCAACTGTAGACAACACTTTTCCTTTCACTTATCAGAGCTCCAGACACCTTGCAGTAAGCTTGAAGAGTGCCCTTGAATGCAGAGGCTACTCTATTTGAGGCTCCTCCTAGCATGAGAGAGACGTCTGCAAACAAAGCATGATTTATAGGTTTAAGATCCTTCGTTATTCTCAAGCCTGAGGCTGCTCCTATTATCCTTTCCTGCTCCAACTTCTTGCTGAGTGTATCTGCCATTAAAATGTACAGAAATGGAGAGAGGGGGCAGCCTTGCCTCAACCCCATCGAATATTTAAAGAATCATGTTGGCCTCCCATTTACCAAAGGGGCTATCCATGGGATATGGATACAGGCTTGTATCAGATTTACAAACTCTTGCTCAAATCTGAATGAAAGAAGCATTTGCCATATCTAGCTTAATCAACATGCCTTTCTCTTTTCTGAGGTTGCTGGAATGCATAGCTTTCTGAACTTGGATTACATTGTCCAGGATGTGTCTCCCTTTGATGAATCCTCCTTGCGAATCTGAGATGAGCTTGCCCACTAGAGGTTTTATTCTATTTGCAAGGAGTTTTGCAATTATCTTATAAGAGGTGTTACATAGGGAGATTGGCCTGAATCTATCAAAGGAGGTAGGGTTTGTTTCTTTTGGGATTAATGCAAGGAAATTTGAATTGGTGCTGCCTCCCAATTTTTCTTTCTGTAGGAATCCTTTTATCATTCTGATGAGGTCAGGTTTTATTTTATTCCAGCAGATCCTGTAAAAATGGATAGTGAACCCATCTGGCCCTGGGGCTTTGTCAGGATCCATGGACCAGATGATTTTGATGATTTCTTCTTCGTTGGTTGGGCTCAATAATGCTATGTTATCTTCTTTTGTGACCAAAGCTGGGATGTTCTTGAGGAATTCCTTATTGCCTTCTTCATTATCGTCATTATCTTTGCTGTAAATATGGTGGAAATGTGAGACAGCGGCGGCCTTTATTTGGTCTATTCCTTTACAAAGCTTCCCGTCATTGGTTGTGATCTCAGAGATGTGGTTCCTGGAGAGGCGGGCTTTAAATTGATGGTGGAAGTAAGATGTACTTCTGTCACCAGCTTCCATCCAAAGGCTACGGGATTTTAGTCTCCAGTATTCTTCTTCGTTTCTGAAGGAGCGGTAAGTTTTACATTGGGCTGCTTGCTCCTTTTCCAGATCTGTTTTGGCAATATCTATTGTTTCCATTTCATTCTGTAGCTTTCCCAACTACTGCACTAACTCCTTTCTTTGGGTATTGGGATTGCTTTCTGGGAGTTTGCTCCATTCCTTGAGGGATTTTTTTGTTATTTTTAATTTGTGTTCCCAAAAAAATTTGGGAGAGCCAGTAACTGAGGTAGACCATGCCAGTCGGACCGTCTCTACAAAGCCACTCTTTTTTTTCCACAATGGGATGAATCTGAACGGGATTGGGCCTAGTTTTTCTTCTTCCTCTAGCGAAAGAAGGATGGGTTTGTGGTCTGAGGTAAGCTTGGGGAGGATGGCTGTGGAGATTAGCTTCCTTTCCAACAGCAAAGTGCTTTGGACCAAAAACCTATCCAATCTGGCAGATATGTGTTCCTCCCCTGTCCTGTTATTGGTCCATGTGTAAATCCCTTTGTGTGGTTTAAAATCCATTAGGTCCCACTGTTGTATCATGTCTTCTACTGCATAAATCATTTGGTCCTTGTTGGTCCTTCCTCCCCTCTTTTCTTTTCCATTCATGACTAGGTTAAGGTCTCCAACAATGATTATGTTGTTTGGGGAATTTTGTTCTAGAAACTCATTTAAAGTTTTCCAACAATCTTTCTTTTCAGAATGCAAAGTCGGTACATATAAATTGAATAATGCGATGGTTAAATTACTTGCTATGTGCTTCATCTCTATAAGGCTCCAATGCTGAGTGTTGTAGGAGTTGATGAGGCTGAACTGTTCTTCCTTCCACAGTGTTGCTATACCTCCGGAGGAGCCCCTTGCGCTGATTGCTTTCCCTGTGTTCTTCTGCCATTTGTTTTTGCTAATCTCTAGAAGGGCTCCCCCTTCGATTTTTGTCTCTTGGAGCATGAGAATGTCTATTGGTTCCACTTTCATTAGATCCTTGATCGCTTCAATTTTCGTCGAATTCCCCAGACCTCTACAGTTCCAAGAGACGATTTTCATTACTTATTGTTGGGGGTAGTTGGGCCTCCTCCTTTTAGAGACCTTATTCTTGTGTTTATGCCGATTGACATTTCTATGGTAGGTTGGCTTCCTTGGGTCTTTTGTCTTTCTGCCTCTTCCTCCCTTGCTTCTTTGCGAGACTTCCTTCCTGCTCTTTTGGCTAGCATTTCTAGGATCTTATCCTCCGAGGAGCTTGAAGGTTCTAGTACTTTCTTTCTGGCTATGTCAGCATATGAGGGAGAGGGGACTACTTCCAGGGTTCCTAACGTTTGCCCTTGTTCCCCTGTGTCTTTCCCATTTGGGGGGGAATTTGGTTGTTCCCTGTTGTCCATGGTTGTTTCTGGTTCTTCTGTGTCCTTATTGGGATTTTCTGTTTGAGGTCCTAATTGCGGCGTGGGATTGAAGCTCCCGTCGATTTGCTCTTGTCCCAGTTGCCCGGGGTTGCCATTCTTCATTGTTCCTTTTCTTCTAGATTTTGTTGTCCCTGTTTTCTAGACTGCGATCCACTGATTTGCTTTCATGTTCTCACTCTCCTCTGCATTCTTTTTTTTGCAGTGCCTTGCGAAGTGGCCATAGCCATGGCAGTGCCGGCATTTGAAGGGTAGCTGCTCATAATCTAGCTCTTGAATATGCGTCCAATCTGCAACAGTAAGTTTGATTGCCTTTGGTAATCCCACTTCCATATCGATCTCCACACAGATCCGTGCGCATGAGTACTGGTCTTTTCTCACTGCTTGGTCAATGTACCTTTCGAGCGTATTGCTGATTGCATGCAATGATTTTTTATTCCAGCAGTGTAAAGGGAGATGAGGTAGACGAACCCACACTGGGACGGCGGAGGGCACATCTTGGGATGGGTCGAAATTCGGGGTCCATTTGTTCAGATATAACCCCTGTGGCCCCATGAAGTAAGGGTCGTTTCTGAAAATGAGGGTTTTATCTTCAGGGTTTTCGAAGACGAATACAAAGTATCCTTTCCCTACAAAATGACTCTTTATTCCTTCTGAGACGAGCGGGCTCCAGTTCCTCTGCACCCAAGCTTCGATGGATTTGGGAGAGGGCCAGAGCCTGGTAAATTGCTTGATAAGTCCTCTGTCTGCTAGATTGACTGTCGTTCTACAAGTTTCTTCTAGAGGCAGTTCAACTCTTGGGATGCATTCCAGTTTCTTTACAAATTTTTGTTGTGCTGCTGACGGCGGTCTCTTGGAGGCTTCGACGATGAGCTTCCTGAAGGCATCGAATTCTGGCAAACGGGAAGGGGTGGGGACGGCGCCCCCACTAGTGTCCATGGCTGGGGAACTCCTGATCGCGGCGTTGTGCTCCTCACGTGCTAGGTCGCGCTCCTGATCTTCTCAAAAGGTAAGTGGGCTTGGCCCAATTAAGCTTTGTTCCACGACTAGACTATGTCCTTGCTCGGGTTTGAACACAAGACCTAACCTTCATTGCAAGAACGACTTTACCATCCAGCTGCCTCCGCGACCTTATATTAAATATCTTATTCATTATTAATATGTGATAATGTTTTGTTAAATTTTATTCAATTAATTATTGAAATTTATTTTTATTTTTCATTTTTTCATGTACAGCTCATTCCTTGATATACATTTTGCAGCCAACACTTTCGTCAAATACATTTTTCACCCAACAATTATCGAGTCGCGGGTTGGTGGAATCACGGGTTCACATTTATAGTCATGCTTATGTATCATGAGTCCAACCCCAACCAACCGCAACATGAGATTTAGTAATTTATAAAATATTCTAACATTGTACCAATATTTATAGTAATTTATATAATGCTATAACATTTTTTTATTTAAAGAGTACTATAAACAATTATTTAAATTTTATTCAATATTATTTTTAATGTTTTTAATTGTAAATTTGGAATTTTGGAATTTTGATTTTGTTTGTGATAATAAAGGTTTGTACCTAGAAATTTATCCTTCTCGACTCTAGAGTTAAAATGGATATATACTTGTATATACTATTTTATATTAATATTAATAAATAAACTATGAATTAAATTTATGATATCTATCCTATAATATTAATATTAAATATCGTATTCATTATTAATATGTGATAATTTTTTGTTAAATTTTATTCAATTTATTTTTTATTTTTTCATGTTTCATGTTTAGCTTCTTCCGTGATATACATTTTGCACACAACACTTTTGTTCGGAGGTTGGTGGAGCCGCGGGTTCACATTTATATTCATGCTTATGTATCAAGAGTCTACCTCGACCCCCCACCAACAACAACATGAAATTTAGTAATTTATAGAATATTATAACATTGTATCAAGATTTATAGTAATTTATATAATGCTATAACACTTTTTACTTAAAGAATAGTATAAACAATTATTTAAATTTTATTCAATATTATTTTCAATGTTTTTAAATTTAATTTTGAATTATGGAATTTTGATTTTGTTTATGATAATAAATGTTTGTACCTAGAAATTGATCATTCTTGATTCTAAAGTTTAAAATGGATATATACTTGTATATACTATTTTATATTAATATCAATAAATAAATTATAAATTAAGTTTATGATATCTATCATATAATATTAATATTAAATATAGTATTCATTATTAATATGTGATAATGTTTTGTTAAATTTTATTCAATTAATTATTGAAATTTATTTTTATTTTTCATTTTTCATGTCGATCTTGTTCCGTGATATACATTTTGTACCCAACATTTCTGTCATATACATTTTGCACCCGATACTTTCATCATATACATTTTGCACCCAACCATTAAGGAGTAGCGGGTTGGCAAGGTTCACATTTATAGTCATGCTTATGTATCACGAGATTTAGTAATTTATAAAATATTATAACATTATACCAAGATTTATAGTAATTTATATAATGCTATAACACTTTTTACTTAAAGAATATTATAAACAATTATTTAAATTTTATTCAATATTATTTTTAATGTTTTTAAATGTAAATTTAGAATTTTGAAATTTTGATTTTGTTTATAATAATAAAGGTTTGTACCTAGAAATTAATTCTTCTTGACTTTAAAGTTAAAAAGGATATATACTTGTATATACTATTTTATATTAATATCAATAAATAAACTATAAAATAAATTTATGATATCTATCCTATAATATTAATATTAAATATCTTATTCATTATTAATATGTGATAATGTTTTGTTTTTATTTTTCATTTTTCATGTCAAGTTTGTTCCGTGATATATATTTTGCACCCAACACTTCTGTCCTATACATTTTGCACCAACAATTATGGAGTCGAGGGTTCACTCATGCTTATGTATCATGAGTCAACCGCAACATGAGATTTAGTTATTTATAGAATATTATAACATTGTACCAAGATTTATAGTAATTCATATAATGCTATAACCTTTTTTATTTAAAGAATAGTATAAACAATTATTTAAATTTTATTCAATATTATTTTTAATATTTTTAAATGTAAATTACGAATTTTGAAATTTTGATTTTGTTTATGATAATAAAGGTTTGTACTTAGAAATTGGTCCTTCTTGACTCTATTTATTTTTATTTTTCATTTTTCATGTTCATCTTATTCTGTAATATGAGTCGCGGGTTGGCAGAGTTGTGGATGCTTATGTATCACGAGATTTAGTAATTTATAAAATATTATAACATTGTACCAAGATTTATAGTAATTTATATAATGTTATAACAGTTTTTACTTAAATAATAGTATAAACAATTATTTAAATTTTATTCAATATTACTTTTAATGTTTTTAAATGTAAATTTGAAATTTTGGAATTTTGATTTTGATTATGATAATAAAATTTTATACTTAGAAATTGATCCTTCTTGACTCTAGAGTTAAAATGGATATATAATTGTATATACTAATTAATATTAATATTAATATTAATAAATAAACTATAAATTAAATTTATGATATATATCCTATATTATTAATATTAAATATTATATTCATTATTAATATGTGATAATGTTTTGTTAAATTTTATTCAATTAATTATTCAAATTTATTTTTATTTTTCATTTTTCATGTCCAGCTTTCCCTGATATAGATTTTGCACCCAACATTCCGTCATATACATTTTTCACCCAAATGTGATAATGTTTTGTTAAATTTTATTCAATTAATTATTCACATTTATTTTTATTTTTCATTTTTCATGTTCAACTTGTTTCGTGATATACATCTTGCACCCAACAATTTTGGACTCGTTGGTTGGCAGATGAGGTTTAGTAATTTATAGAATATTATAATATTGTACCAAGATTTCTAAATTAAATTAATGATATCTATTCTATAATATTGTACCAAGATTTCTAAATTAAATTAATGATATCTATTCTATAATATTAATATTAAATATGGTATTCATTATTAATATGTGATAATGTTTTGTTAAATTTTATTCAATTAATTATTCATATTTATTTTTATTTTTACTTTTCATTTTTCATGTCCACTTTTTTCAGTGATATACATCTTGCACCCAACTCTTCAGTCATATACAATTTGCACACAACAATTCCGTCATATACATGAGATTGAGTAATTTATAGAATATTATAACATTGTACCAAGATTTATAGTAATTTATATAATGTTATAACACTTTTTACTTAAAGAATAGCATAAACAATTATTTAAATTTTATTCAATATTACTTT
Source organism: Picea mariana (assembly GCA_032191745.1). Classification (NCBI taxonomy): domain Eukaryota; kingdom Viridiplantae; phylum Streptophyta; class Pinopsida; order Pinales; family Pinaceae; genus Picea; species Picea mariana. Next base: position 9,652 of record JASDQU010027596.1, read on the forward strand.
TAAGTTTTTAAATGTAAATTTGGAATTTTGGAATTTTGATTTTGTTTATGATAATAAAGGTTTGTACCTAGAAATTGATCATTCTTGACTGTAGAGTTAAAATGGATATATACTTGTATATACTATTTTATATTGATATTAATAAATAAACTATAAATTAAATTTATGATATCTATCATATAATATTAATATTAAATATCTTATTCATTATTAATATGTGATAATATTTTGTTAAATTTTATTCAAATTTATTTTTATTTTTCATGTCCAGTCTGTAGTCCAAGGACCTTGTAAACATTTAAGAAAGAATGCCCGTGGAAAGTCTCTTTAGGTACGTTAAGTACTTAATAATAATAAAAAAAATAGAGAAACCTTAGATACGCTAGCATATCAAACATTGGGATAAATTTAGCTAGCAGAAAATGTTAAGACAAACATTCGAACTAATACTAGCATTAATCCACCTTCAAGGAATGCATAAGAAAATATATGATTCAAAAAGACTGTATACGATATACAAAAAGTTTGGATATGCTAACATATAAAACATTGGGAATAGCGAAGCCGTCAATAAGACCTCCAATCTCTTATCCAATCAATTAATTATTCATATTTATTTTTATTTTTCATTTTTCATGTCCAGTTTGTTCCGGCTTCTTCCGTGATATACATCTTGCACCCAACACTTCCGCCATATACATTTTGCACCCAACAATTCCTTCATATACATGAGATTGAGTAATTTATAGAATATTGTAACATCGTACCAAGATTTATAGTAATTTATATGATGATATAACAATTTTTACTTAAATAATAGTATAAACAATTATTTAAATTTTATTCAATATTATTTTTAACATTTTTAAATGTAAATTTGAAATTTTGGAATTTTGTTTTTGTTTATGATAATAAAGGTTTGTACCTAAAAATTGATCATTCTTGACTCTAGAGTTAAAATGGATATATATACTTGTATATATTATTTTATATTAATATTAATAAATAAACTATAAATTAAATTTATGATATCTATCCTATAATATTAATATTAAATATCTTATTCATTATTAATATGTGATAATGTTTTGTAAAATTTTATTCAATTAATTATTCAAAATTATTTTTATTTTTCATATGATTGTTCTGTGATATACATGTTAAGTAAACATTTAAGGCTCTGAGGCCTATTAGGTAAATGTTACCAAGATTTATAAATTAAATTGATGATATATATTCTATAGTATTAATATTAAATATGGTATTCATTATTAATATGTGATAATGTTTTGTTAAATTATATTCAATTAATTATTCATATTTATTTTTATTTTTCATTTTTCATGTCCGGCTTCAGTGATATACATCTTGCACCCAACACTTTCGTCATATACATTTTGCACAAACAATTCTGTCATATACATGAGATTGAGTAATTTATAGAATATTATAACATTGTACCAAGATTTATAGTAATTTATATAATGCTATAACACTTTTTACTTAAAGAATAGTAAAACAATTATTTAAATTTTATTCAATATTATTTGTAACATTTTAAAATGTAAATTTGGAATTTTGGAATTTTGATTTTGTTTATGATAATAAAGGTTTGTACCTAGAAATTGATCATTTATGATATCTATCCTATAATATTAATATTAAATATGGTATTCATTATTAATATGTGATAATGTTTTGATAAATTTTATTCAAGACTCTGAGGCATGTTAGGTAAACATTTAAGGTTGTTAGAAACGTCCAAGGGCCTCGCGCTGTGTAAACATTTAAGAAAGAACAAACCTTGGATAAGCTAGCATATCAAACATTGGGATAAATTTAGCTAGCAAAAAATGCTAAAACAAACATTTGAACTAATGCTAGCATTAATCCACCTTCAAGCAATGCATAAGAGAATATATGATTCAAAAAGACCGTATATGATCAAAAAGTTTGGATATGCTAAGAATAACGAAGCCGTCAATAAGACCTCCAATCTGTTATCCAATCAAATCATGACATATATGGTACTTTTTATTATATAAAAATCAATGTTTTTTGTTCCCTAGTTCCAACATTAGATATTATGCAAATATTTGTGGTCAAAGGAAAAACTAATACAAGTTCAACGAATTATCGATTGCTATAGTCCCTCCATGCCTAAGGCAAGGACTAATAAAGATAATATGAAAAATTTAATGTTATAATGATTTTTTTATAATATGTAATAGAGATATAAAATAGTATATGGATACATTTTTTAATTCCAAATATTATTGATAATTATTCATTATCCAAATATCAAATCATAATTTGTTATTAAAATGAAATAAAGAAAAAAATACATAATTATTAGTAAATACAAAATCATGTTTATGATGTCATTTAGAATTAAATTGAATGTAATTGTTCGCAAGATAAATTATACATATATTCTCAAAACAAAAAATCTCTAGGTAGTCCTTGTTTTGTCCTCTAATTACCTTGTCAAACACTATACTAGTGCACAAATGTACATACACACAATACAATCCAATCAATAATAATAATAATAATAATAATCTAATTTTAAGGTCATGGCCAAACCAAATTGGTGTATAAGACCACCTTGTTTTTGGGACAAGAGACCCCCCCAACATAACTATTTGACAGTTAAAGTCTATGGAGGTATACATACCCTACCACCCTTATGGATTTGAACTTGTGACCTCTCAGGAGGAAACACATGTTTGTAACCATTAGACCCACTCAGGTTGTATCATTTGATCAAACATTGCATGTATAGAAGTATGTTCAAAACATAGAAGAAGTTACAACTTTGTCAACTCCCCTACAACATTAGAGAATGATAGGAGGTGGGTTAGTGATTCAGTTTGTAATTTTTAACTGTGCAAGTGACAAAGAATATAGTCATGCCTCTTATTTTGGGGGGGGGTAGACACGGGAAATATCTTTGATTTTTGCATAACATTCATAGGAGAATGCTAGTGTGATTCACATTCCTTCTATAGTTGTGGTGTGTGACATTGTCATGAAAGTCAATCCTTGACATTCGGTGTTACCAATGTCAATCCTTGGGATTTATGTATACTTAATGCCCAAGCCATGTTTAGGGGATTTGTTTCTTGTTATTTCATTTTATGGGGGGAATTGTTACATAATTTGGTTGAGTTCAGTCCTATGTTGATCCAATGTATCAAATGACACAACAACATATACTAGAAACTTTGGAGGGGTAGATCTAGGTGTGTATGCAATTTGCATGGCCACTCCAACACTCGATTTCCTATCTCTACTTGGGCCAACAAATTGTAGGATAGCATAAATCATTGCCTTACACATAGTAATATCATTTTTCCTTAACAGTGGTCGTTCACTTGGTGTGATTTTGTACCACTGATTATTACTATGAAATTTCATGCATTTGGTTTATTTAATGATTGGAACATGCACTTGTTATTATTGTTGGAAATATTGTTTGTTGTGAAGAGGTGTATTGTAGTGTCAAATTTTGTACACTCTTTGGTGGAAAAGAATTTGTTAGTCCTAGAATGAAGGAGGTTCCAATCATCTATTCTTGGTGTAGCATTGCAAATGTTTTTCAACATCTATCAGAAATGGGCCTAGGTGCGACGAGTGCCCTTTCGCCAGAGGATTGTCTCCAATATGATTGTAATGGTAAAGGTTGTCCATAAATACTTTCCTAGAATTGTTACTCCATAAAGAGGTTTTCCATTATTAGTGGTACTTGGCCCAAGTCTTTGACAATAATTATAAGTCTTTGACAATAATTATGGATTAGTGGTTGAATGAGCAATGGTTTTTTCTGGAAACCCTTCGTGCATATAACTCTCAATCTAGAAAATTAAATTTAGGTCCTATGAAACTTATCTAATCAATTAAAATGTATTGAATATGCTTTATCTTTTCATGAAACAGTGTTATTAGCACCTAAACATTTAAAAAAATCATATTGTTTATAGGAATTCTAAACCCTGCATGTATAATGATTGCATGTATGTTAAACGTTGCAACTCCAATGAAAACGAGAAATAGCATTGGACTGTGACTAAATGTTTTTTTTGAGAAAACACGGTTTCTTTAATGTATTTACATGTACCTGCACTGCCTTGAATAATCATCTTCAATAGTTATTTTATATCTCTTGCTTATAAATATTGTTAAACCGTGTTAAATACAAGTTCTTGATTTAAAATAATATATATGTACTTTTACATAAATTATTATTATTATTTTATTTTTCCATCTCTTAGTAAATAAAATTAGGTACTGTTCCAGATGTCTTTTAATATTTCTAACCAAATCAATATGTACTTTAGTCTCAAAATCTCAAAAACCTATATTAATATGATTGCAACTAAAGATGATTATTCATCACGAAAGACATATTATGTGTATATATAACCCTCTACCTATCCATATTATGGTTGAGAGTCAAATATATAAATTGCAATTATTGCAACTACTTTGGTCATCTTTATCCATTAAAATTCTTAAATATATTTTTAGGCGGAAGGCATTCTTTTAAGGGGAGGTTTCTGTTGGCCCTTTGTTCCTATTGAACAATGCCACATGTCGTCCATCCGCATCATACTGAACCCTACCACGTATTGAAATATGTTATGTAGAATCCATGTATTGAACCCTTCACGTCCCTTCCGCGTGTAGCAATTATGATGTTTCCTTCTCCTATTTTGGTGCTTTGCCTTCCTATTTTGGTGTTCTTCCTTCTTTGTGTGGTGTATTT
>JASDQU010027596.1:19395-32074 GCA_032191745.1 Picea mariana
AAAGGAGGAATGAGTGTCGTGAGCAATTAGACTGGTTCCAAGCACATGGAACATACTGATGCTCAGTGCAATGGAACATGTGCAAGATAAGGACACTCAAGAAAATTCCTCCATGGGTCAAGGTGTCAGATCGCAAGGGAAAAAAGTGTTGAAAGGATTTCCTTTAAGGAATGCTTTGAAGGTTCAGTTAATAACAACATGAAGCCTTCATCGGGCCAAAGACGCAAGAATGAGACATGCGATGCAATGAAGTATGACACAACAAGACTCCTTCCATGTGAAGTTTTGTGAGCCCAGAGAATGTAAGCTAGGTGGTTTTTCATGTTTAGAGAGTCTGAAAAACAATAAAAGAAGACTCCAGAGTATTCCTTTTTCGTAATTAGTCCAGTTAGTTCAAAAAAGGGTTAAACTTATACTGAAAAGACGTCTCTTCAAAACCATTTTAACGAGTGTGATTGAGACAAGATCACTCAGCTCTCTTTTCAATTTTAATGATTCTGAAAAGAGCTTAACTATCGATTGACAACCTTTTTCTAAGTTTAGTATCCTTAGCTCGAAAAGGTATAAAATATAACTTATCATAACTCTCTCAGTGAGACAAGTTTCTTGAGGCCTGCCTTTTTCCTGGATAATCTATTGGCCGGAAAAAAGGTTAAAATTATGCCAAATAGATGTTATTTCTGGACCAATTAACGAGTGTGAAAGAAACAAGGTCACTCGACAATATTTTCATATTTAGGGAGTCTGAAAAGAGCTTAACTATGGACTTTGAGGTGGTTCTTTTTTCGTAAGTAATCTCCAAGGCCCAAAAAAGAGATAAACCAAAACCAAGGAGAATGTCCCTTTTTCAAAAATTTAGTCCCTCTGGCCCAAAAAAGGGTTTAACTTATGCCTAAGAATACTCTCCTAGCGAACTGAAGCTCCTAGGGAATACCTTTATTCATAAATTAACCGTTTGGACTGAAAAAGGGGTAAACTACCACCGGACAGACGTGCCTTCAAATTTGAGTTTGGCAAGCGTAAAGGGAAACAAGATCGCTCGAAAATATTTTCAATTTTAGAGAGTCTGAAAAGGTCTTAAAGAAGACTCTAGGGGGGATTCGTTTCTCAAGTAATCCAGACAAGATCAAAGAGAATAAATAAGTTCTCATTGGATGTTGCTTTCAAAATTTAAATGAGCCTGAAAGAAAAAAAACTATGCTCATGGCGAGCCCTTCGGGTAAGAGCCAGAAAAAACGAAGAAGAATAAGGCTTAAAAAAATGCAATCATGAAGGGACTAAAAGGACTCCCAAGCCGATGGAGAAAACTCACGGCTTGGACACCAAAATGCAACAAAGAATCTACCTAGGGCATCCATGTAGAAGAAGTCTCTACCACCTAATTACGACACTTCTAAAGCAGCAAAGAAGGTTCTATGTCACACTTCGGTGGGATTGATCCTATGGAAAAGTGGAAAAGTCGACAATATGAAGAATGCAAGGTAGTGAAAACCTAACTTGTATGCAAATGTTGAAAAATGACTTTCACCGTGGGATGATATAAGTGTAAACCATCTCAAGAAAACACTGAACCAAACAAACAAGTTCATTAGAATGACCCAAATATGTCTCAAAAGGAAACTCAAGTAGCTACCAAGTCAAGAAAGGGGAAAAAAGGGACCAAATTAGGGCAAAAAGTGCCAAAAAAAGTGTATAAATTGAGGTGGACGGCTCATTTTAACCATTGCAACTTGGAAAATAACCAAAAAGGTAAAAAACCCTCTTCTTCAAAACATGAATTGAAGGAGCTACAGTGGACGAAACATCCTCACACTTGGACCAAGTATGTACAACAACTTTTACTTTCATTTTTATGCATCCTTTTGTGTTTAAATTAATGTTTGGAAGGTGCACACCTTTGTAAAAATGCTAGACCTGCATGTACGCAGTCTGTCCACGCTCAGCCCGCGTACACATGTGACTGTCTTAAAGACATCCCACGTACACCTCTTTTAATGCTCAAAAAAGAGGAAACAAGTGTTGATCCCTTCCAAATTTTGTGCAACATGATGTATGTCCATTGGAGGGAAAGGGAACATGAGGAATTGGATGTCTCAGTGGAGGAGGATATCGAGGCTATTTCCATACTGAAACAATGTGGTATGTGGAAGTTCTTCCAGTGTGCGTTCCTGAGGGCACAACCTAGACTATTGAACCACTTGATAGAGTATTGGCATCCAGATACAGAGGAATTTATGCTAGAGGATCAGTCACTGACTCTGAAAATAGAGGACATTTACTTCTTTCCCGGCCTCTCGAGGAGGGGGGAACCAGTCAAATTGAGGACCTTTCCTCCAGGGCCATACAACATAGAGTACTATATTGGTATGTACAGTGAAGCATGCACTGAGAAAGTGGGATCTCAAGTGTCGATACACAATATTACCAATCTCTATCCTCAGATTGTACTGTTCATGATTAGGTGGATCACTAGATCTGCACCACTTCATCAGGATTCCCGTGCACAGATGCATTGTGCAGTTAAGTGCTTGGATGCCACTATTTTTTATTGGAGCACTACCATACTTGCATGCATGAAGAAACAACTCACTGACTATTGCAGGAGGTGAACAAGAACTTTGGTTTTGAGATTGTATTGTGCGCTTTCTTATTTGATAGAGTGCCTAGCCTAAGCCCGAGGGAGACAGTGCGAGGCCACATTGCCTCCTTTCCGACATTATGCAGGTGGACATCATTGTTGCCTAGAAAGGGTGTAGGGAGGGTCCAAGAGGCCTTCAATAACGAATTTTTTGATTGGTAGGCCCGTAATATTCCATTTATAGAGGACTAACCATATGCAAGGATCAGTTTCATGAGTGATCTCGATATGCCCATGCCCCATGGCGAGGAGCACAAAGAGATAGGTAAACACATTTTTAAAGTTATTTAATTTTTTAAGTTTTTAAATATTATCCTTTTAATGTAATGTCAAAGTACTGACTCAAAGATCTGTTATATACATATGTAGGATCAATGTGACTAGCTGACTTCGCCAGGACTAGGCGGCATCCTCGACCAAAGGCTAGACCAGCAACTACAGGAGCACCCCTAGCCAGAGAGGCTAAGAAACTATTATGATGAGTAGAGAGAAACTTGACGGCTCTCACTCGTGCAATACCCATGGAAGAGATAGAGGACCTTCCCCCGATCATGCAATCACATGTAGTAGGGGTGCCCAATACTTGGGTCAAGTTGTTCCGGTGTCTTGTAAACACCGTAGTTCATTATAGTAGGGCCAATAGGCCAAGGCCATAGTTAGTTTTGGACCACATATGTTTTGAGGGAAATTTTTGTACTATGTATTGAGGGCTTGAGCCCAACGATATATACCAGCTCTATTTGAGGCTTTATGGCCCACCTTATACTTATGACACTATTTTTGGGATATATTATATGTACATATTTTTTCCTTCTGGATAAACATTTTGTACAAACGTATTTTACATATGTATGTGTGTGTTTTTACTTTTATGTATGAGCAACATGCCAATCTAATACTTGATTAGCCAATGTACCAGTTAGTTGATCAGATCTCCTCAAAACATGAATATACGTAATATAATCAAAAGAGCGTTCTAAGAGACATACCCTAAGGAATCGTCGGTGAAGGGTGGGATCATAGACATGGTATATCCCGTTTAATTGAGACACAACCAGTTGAGAATCCAGATAGACTCGGAGGCAAGAAATACAATGTGGCAAGGAGCCACGTAGTAACTCTATTACTGCACTGTACTCAACAAGATTATTGGTTGTTTCGCCCAAACAAATACCTCCAAAAGACAACAACTGAACAAAAGGTGTAAAAATCACCCAAGCTGTGGAATAAAGCCTCTGAGTATGTTAGTTAGCACCATCTGTGAACCCAACATAGACCTCAAATTCACTTGACATCTACCAAAGTGAAAATAAAACATAATAACTACACATCCGTAAAACAAAAAGACAACACTATATAAAATACTATACATATATACAAGAAGTCACGCTCAGGCGACCGACCTAAATGTAATACTTCTTAAGGTAGAGCCCATTTCTAGGCTTCGATAAAGCGTTACCCTTGAAACCAACTAGACAATAAGCACCCTTTTATAAGACTTCTTTCACAATGAAAGGTCTGAACCACATGGGTTTGAACTTGCCTGCCCCCAAGCGATCTTTGTCTTGGTCGTATACCATGATAGGATCGCCTTCGAAGAAAATCAGAGGGCGGGTAGACCGATCATACTAACACTTGACACGTTGTTTTTTAGCCTTGTTGGCCAAGGCTGCATCTCAACACTGCTCATCGAGTTGCTCAAGATATAAAAGACGTTCTTCAAGAAGTCTAGTTATGTTCTAAGACTTTTGCGATCATTGTTTTGTTCATAGAGTTATTTCGGATCCATCGCATAGGTTTTATGTTTTTCGACGTTTCGGACCAAACTAGTGTGGTCCATCATCCTAATGATGGACCACACTAGTTTGGTCCGAAACGTCGAAAAACATAAAACCTATGCGATGGATCCGAAAGAACTCTATGAACAAAAGAAGTGTAGTGTCGAGAAATAGTTCCACTGCCAACTTTAGAGAAGGGATTTGACATTCAATGGGAAATATTGGTTCCAACCCGTAGACGAGTTAAAAAGGTGAAAAACCGTTAGTAGTCTTGACTGAAGTTCGATAAGCCCTAAGTGTCGAATACAACATCAAATGACAATCTGACTTGGCCGAACTAATTGTTCGCTGCAGAATAGTCTTGAGAGACTTATTAACAACCTCTACCTAACCATTCACTTGTGGGTAGTAAGGTGACGAATGTTCCTGTTTAAAACCTAATTTTGATGTTAATTCAGACATCATTTTGTTATGGAAGTGATTTCCATGGTCTATGACAATCTCCTTTGGAATACTAAACTTGGATACACTCTGGTTGAAAACGAAAAGGGTAGTCGTCTCCCCATCATTGCTAAACGTCGACATAACTTCGACCCACTTAGTAAAGTAGTCTAGTACTATGATGATATAAGGATGCCCCTTAGATGAAACTGGGTGAAATGTAGTGAAATCAATCCCCCACTTGGTGAAGGGACCGATGACAATATCTGTGAACATGGGAGTTGGGTGTGTCTGCATCTTCCAAGAGAATATCTGGTATGAGTGACACTTCTTGACCGCCTCTACACAATCTTTGATTATTGAGGGCCAAAAGTATCCAACACGAAGAATATTTTGGGTTGTTTCCAACCTAGACAAATGAATGCCACATGATCCTATGTGACAGTCGTTTAAAACAATCTTTGCTTCTTCATGAGTGAGACATCGTCGGAGAATGAAATTGACTCCTCTACGATATAAACTTTCATCGAAGATAAGATAGTTTCGCGCTTGGTGGCATATTTTTCGACGCTCATCGCGAGAAGAAGAAAAAGGGCAATTCAAAGTCTGAAGATACACTTGTATATCTACATACCGAGGGTCTGAAGATGTGATAAAAAAAATATCTTCATTGATTGGTGACTCTTCGGGCGAAATATCACCACTCTCCACCGGAAGTTCCGAGATTAGTTCAACAAAGACTAGGGACTTTTTAGATTTCGTCGAAACAAAATCCAAGTCAAACTCTTGCAGAATGACTATCCATTGACTGAGTTTCCCACCGATGACATGTCGTGTTAAAACATATTGAAAAGGGTTAACAACAGCTATGACAGTGGTCTTGCAAAGTAAAATATAATGACAGAACCATTGGATAGCATGGACAACCTCCAAAGCGAGTTTCTCAACATGTGTGTAGTTGAGTTTTGGTCCAACCAGGCCTTGGCTAAGATAGTATATAACATGGTCTTCGAGCGTGTCATCCTCTTGGACCAAGACCATGCCGATAGTAGACTCTATGACATCAAAATACAACAAGAAATCCTTGTCATAATCCATAGGACTGAGCAAAGGGGAAGATGTCAGAGCATGTTTCAAGACATCAAAAGAGCACTGAAGCGCTTCATCCCAACATAATGGGATCCCTTTTTTCAAGAGACGCATGAAACCTTTAGTAATCTCGGCATAGTTAGCAACAAAACGCTAAAGAAAAATGGTTTTCCCCTATAGACTCTGAAGTTGGGGAATTGTGCTCAGGGGAGGTAATTGAACTATTGCCTCAACCTTTAGAGGGTCGACCATGATCCCTCTAGTTGACATGATAAAACCTAACAAGTGTTCTGATGTCACGCAAAAACTACACTTGTTGGGATTCAGACAAATCTAATAGTAGCGACACCTCTCAAATATTAGTCGTAAATGGGTAGGATGATCGGATATCTTGCAAGAATGTGATGATAGATCATTGAGATATGCCTCAACTATGTGTTTGAGGTCGTGGAAAGAAAACGACATGGCCCGCTGAAAAGTTTCTCCATCATTCTTAAGGCCAAAAGGTATTTTTCGATACGCGAATGTACCCCGAGGAAAAACAAAATTCGTTTTATGTTGGTCCTCGGGCTTGATCTGAATTTGACTATACCCTAAAAACCCATCCATGAAATAAAATACCTCACAACTGGAAAATTCATCGATAATTTGGTCAATAAATGGGGTTGGAAAATTGTCTTTCGGGAAAGCTATGTTCAGGTCGCAAAAATCCATACATACACAGATTGTACATTGCTTCTTGTTGACAGGAACATGGTTCGATACCCATTCTGTCAATTGCATGGGTTAGATGAAACCAACTTTGATGAGTTTCTATACTTCAGCCTTTATCGTCGTTTCCTTCTGAGGATTGACCGAGTGAAGCTTCTGTCGGACAAGCTTAACATTAGGATAAGCCATGATTTCATGTTCAACAATACGTGTATCAATGCTTGACATCTGCTGATTATATCGGTAAGTGCGGACACAAACAGATCCCCCTAGTTTCACTTTGAAACTAGAAAAAACCAAGACATAATATAAAACTTCCCCTAAGTTTTAATCATCAAGCATACTAACTAACAAGAGATAAATGACATACCTTTTAAATGTCGTTTTTCCTCACTAGTGTCGTCCTTGCTCTATTTCAATCCTTATGGGATGTTGAACCTCTAAAAAGACACAAGCCAACGAAGTGAAAGCAACAATGTATACTCAACAATACCTATGTATGTGATCAAGGAGTCATACAATAAAATAAGGACAATTTTATGGGAAAGAAATATATTGTTGTATTTGAAATATGGAAAGGAGAATATAACTGATTCCTTGATGTTGTAAGGTCCCTTCCAATAGTTCCTTGCTTCCCACACACCTCTTCTTCCCAGATTCTGAGACTGTAGATTTGAAAGTCACTCACAATCTATCTTGACAAAGCAAAGCTCAAAGCCAACATAGGCCCAAAAAATCCAAGCTACAAAAATTACTCAAACCCAATCAAGCTCATACCAAAAGCTATCCAACTCAATCCAACTTTCCCCATGAGAACTCCTCTCCTTTTATAGGTCGAAAAGGATAGGGTGAGGAGGTTAGGATGATCCCAAGAGATCAAGGATGTGACTATGATCCAAATGGATCAGAGGCCAACTCACCCTCGAAGCTTATCTTCTAGAAGCATCGAGAAGCTTCTCTTTTTCCCTCGTACAGAAAATGGTCGCACCCTTAATACTAGGCAGAGTGTGACAATGTCGTAGGCGATTTTGGAGAAACCTGTGATGATCCTATATCATCACTCCCTTAACACTAGACAAGGTGCGATGATCTCTCTTCATAAGGTTTTTACAAGAGAAAAATTCATTTCATCTTTCTAGGAAAAAATGTCTTCATTCTTTTCAGGGGTTTAGGCCATTGATCCTTCTACAGGAAAAGTATAAGTTTACATCATTAATGATCATAGGGGTGAAGAAAATAATGTGTAACAGTAAGCCCCCCAAATTATGAAGTTAGAATAGAGTGATAACTGAAACACTTTGTCGAGTGTGTGTAGGGAACAAGGAATATGTCGGTCGAAAACCTGCCAACAAACAAGGAAATACAGTACAATAATATCTTCATCATTGAGGTAGGCATTTCCATACTCATAATAAAAATGAATCAAATAATAAATTCCGACATGCAGTGATCCATGTCAAGTAAAATAGGTCATGGCCACCAAACATACACTGTGGATCCATTCCATTATGACTCAAATATAAACATAGCCACCAAAAATACATTGTGGATATATGTGTTAAAGACACAAATTTGAACATAGCCACGAGACATACACTGTGGATCTATGCAACAATACGATATGAATATACTCCAAGTCAACCTGAATCTATCAGAAAAGATTCAGGGTCTTCATCTCCACCACTCTATAGTACAAATCTAGCCATGTGAATACATGTGTTGAAGTTGAACATGGTAGAAACCACTTGATAACCAGTCATTAGTGAAGACCATTAACAAGTGTGAGGTAAATCACCATTAATGTCAATGACTCCCAAGGTACACTGGTATAATCCAACGAATGTGAATCAATGAGTTGAGGTCGAACACTCAGCGAAATCTTCCGATCAAGGGTCAATAATGAAAACCCAATGTAGAAAGCGAGGAAACTTTCCATTGAGGCATGCAAGTTCCAAGGTACCAATTATTTTCTAAGTCTAGTTCCTGGTTAATGAGTTGGAGTTGACAAGAAAGGACTCATCATAGGTGGGCTTTAATGTATCCCCCATCAATGACATGAAACAGGTAAAAATATTTGTATATCAAAGTAACAAGTGATTCATAACTGACTCAGGGATGGTCAACGTAATAGAAGGATTGAGGACTACAGAAATGGATGACACAATAAAATGATTTATGGATTGAACTTCTCTTTGAACATATTGATGACACGACAACTGTCTTAGAAACATTGACTCAACAACAGGGATCACCAACCAATTTGTAATATTATAAAGGAGTATGATCAATAGACAAGCAAATTTTCCAACCTAGACACAAAGTGAGTGAAAGGGTTTCATGTTCAAAAGCGACTCTTCCTTAGAATACAAGTTTAGATACATTTCTTTCCCAATTTCCCCCCTACATTTCTGGCGAGTACCTCGTTTTTTTACACAAGCTTGAGGAGGATAAAATATGCGTGAAATATAAGCTCATCCTTCGGACGAGTCCCTCGGAGTATTTTTAACAAACCCTAGGAAGGACTGGTTTGGTACCACATGGGCCTTTCGATTCTTATTTTACGAGTCCAAAGAAAGATAACTCAGGGGTTTTTCATGCTTAGAGAGTCTGAAAAACACTTAAAGAAAACCCCAAAATGTTTGTTTTTGTAAATTAGTCTGACTAGACCGAAAAAGAGATAATATGTTGCTCATCATATGATTTTTCAAATACTTTTACGAGCGTGAAAAGAACAAGGTTGCTCGACTATCTTTTCATGTTTAGGGAGCTTGAAAAGAGCTTAAAGGAGAACTCTAGGGGGTTTCTTTTTCATATAACCTTTACGAGTCCAAAAAAGTGATAAAATTTTATGTGGTTACATTCTCAGGTATTTACGAGCATGAGAAAGAACAAAGACTAAGCTCGGGATGCTTGGGATAGATTTTCTTTTTACACAAGCTTAAAACTAGCCAAAACTATGCTTGGACCTGGTTTAATTTTTACACAAGCTTGAACGAGAGGAAGGTATGCTTGAGATAGGTGGTTTCATTTTTACACAAGCTTGAACCAGAGAAAACTATGCTTGCGACTTCCCAATGCATAAACCAGGAATGGTTGGTACTTAGCCCCCAACTTAAAAATTTAGCATATTAACTTCAGCATGAAGGTTGGAAGCATTGCCCCCTAAGCTTTGTTTCATCCAACAACAGAGAAAGATGAAATGGAACTTCAAATACTATACGTAATGAAGTACTTGACTCAACCGAAGAAGGAGAAAAACTGTCATTTTTAATGAGCTTGACACAAGAACATGAACTATGCTCGAGAATCCAGGTTCAATCCCCAGACCGCTGTTCCATTTTTTAACGAGCTTGAAATCAGAAAACCATGCTCAAAGTCGGTTTCATTTTTTAATGAGCTTGAAATCATAAAACTATGCTCAAAGATGGTTTCATTTTTTAATGAGCTTGAAATCAGAAAACCATGCTCAAGAGACTCTTCTTGATCATGGCTTCCAAGAGGACAATGCTTTGGAAGGACACCAAGTCAAGGGAAAAAACTCAGTCATGGATTTCAAGAGATATTCGCTAGATAGAAGAAAAACGCTCTGGAAAGACACCATGTCGAGGGTCACGATGAGGGTAAGGAGATGAAGATCTAAAGACCCTATCAAAGAGATCACCATGTCAACTACCAGATCTAATTCATAAGAGATTGAGCTGACAGTGAGAGGCTCATCATCATTGGCAGTTGAAGGCATGGGAGACAACGCAACATAATTGACCTATGGTGGGGGTGATACTTTCTGCATATATAAACCATCTAGGGAGGTCATTGAGTTGATGGTCAAGTCAGGGCCAACAAATGAAAGTTTATCAATAGTCACAATTCTTCCATCGCGAAGGAAAGATATCACATGAAAAAGAGTGGACACAGTAGCTTTCATGGTATAGACATAATCTTGCCCAAGAAGTAAATAAAAATCCAAGGGATCGTGGACTACCATGACATCAATAAAGACATTTTTACCTCCCAAAGTTATAACAAACTAAGAAAGGGTTCCTAAAGGTTGACTCGTTTTTTTGTTAAAATCTAATAGATTCTGGGTAACCGACACAAGATGAGGAAAACCCAAATCTTGCCAAGCAATAGAGGAAAATATACTAACAGACACTCCTTTGTCTATCAATGTTTGTAGAATGTCTCAACCCCAAAATTGTACTATAATCTTGAAAAGAATGTGAGAGGGAAGATGAGGTCCAGTTAGTGCACCCCAATAAAAAAGGATGGCCTCATTACTTGGAGGGTGTTCCCTGGGATAAGGAGGAATTCCCCCCAACATGGTAGTGTCTGTATCAATAAGAAAAAATTGAGCAGCATAAGGTTTACTCTCTAGCGGGAGAGTAGGATCGACCGATAACGAGATTAGATCGACCACTTGGGTTTCAGTCTCCAAGGGAAAATTGGGGTCGAAGGGTTGAAAAGGATCAACCACTTGGGTTTCACTTTCTAATGAGAAAGTGGGCTCCACCAAGTATGGTATCAGATCGACCTCTTGGTAAATTGGTTCAACTAAGGACGTGACCATATGGACTACCTGATCAACCGGACTAACCAATGAAGGGACCAGATTGATCATTCCATCAACTACAGGTGGGCCGAGAGTAATCTTGTGATAAGAAGATGGAATTTGAGGCTTGGAAAGAGTCATGTCTTCTAGTAATTTTGAGGCTGCGTCCATATGAGGGAAAAGGTTAATTTGATGACTCCCTCCACATAACATACACGAGAACTTGACTCTACTTTTATTCTTCCTAATGATATCCTGACTAGTTGACGAGAGGTCATCAACATGTTGTTTAGAGCCTGACGACATGGGTTGGCGAAGGCGTGTAGACCATGCTTTTATAACCTTGGATAGACCAAGGAAACCTTTAAGAAGATGGCTACCCTTACAAATCCTGCAAGGGTACTTGGGCTTACGGGTTGTTTGGGTGATCTTGGCATCATCAACACTCCTAGCATGATTATCAGTAACTAGTGGTTTTCCAACATGTCTAGCAGTGGTTGGAAGCTTGTACCCTTGCTTATTTTTCTTCTTCTCGATCTTCCTTTTCTTCTTCTTCTTATCCATTGGGTTACTAGCTTCAGAGCTTTCACTCGGCAAAGAAGATGAAATGGAAGAAGACGTTGCATGTGAAGAAGGTGAAGAAGATGTTACTAGTGAAGATAGTGAAGGATCAACATGAGGTTGATGTTCTTGGGGGGAAGTGATTACAACTGAAGCACTTGCTACATTCGGGATTACCCAAGTGGAAAATAACCATATTGGTAATCCAATTGTGAGACCTGGAAGGATCAAAGTAGCGATGTAAGGAGGACCAATGTTTCTGTAAGAGGGAAAAAGAAAAGGTTCCTCTGGAAAATGGGTTCCTTCATTGGTCATTCCGGGAACTGACGCCATTAAACACAAATCCAACTTACAGTCTGCTAGAGAAAAAAAACAACATACGCTAAAAATCTAGGAAGAAAACAAGCAAACAAAACCTTCTTATAATGAGCGCACTAGTTGGTGATGAAATCAAACATCGTGGGAATAATGTAAGAAGGGGATGAGATAGAGCGGGTGGAAAAGTTATGTTGACGACTTGCTTAATGGACTTGTGCCTTGGTGCAAGATCCCACACATAAACATGGGTATACTCTCTAAGGAGCCCGAGTGAGTATGGCCAACGCCGATTCCAGGTACCGTGAAGACTTTCCCCTCCACAATCACCTCGTGTAAAAGACTCTAAAGATATAGGCCACTAAGGTTACCAATTACGAAAATGATGCCTGGGGAAGCAGTCAATAGTCTGATCCACGAATAAGGGCAGGGTATTTAAGCCCGAAATCAAATCGAGAAGGTCCCCACAAGATTTTCTTCTCAAGTGACCCCCAATAATATGTGCAATCTCTACACCAAGACCAACAAAGCAGGGTGAGTAACTCTATTGACCCTAATGCGACCTCATGATTGACCCTTGTGTCAGAAGGGATTCCC
>JASDQU010027596.1:34654-46881 GCA_032191745.1 Picea mariana
CTTTTGTTTGGTCTTGTCGAACCTCGATAGTGGTGCATCAAGTAGGATCTTGTATAGCATACTTGATTGAGAGTAAATCAACTCCAGTTGTTGGGCTCTCATGATAACCTCTACTTTGGAAAAAAAATTGGACGTTACGACATCTTTAGATACACAAGGTACCAAGGAATTTAGGAATCACTCGAGAAAATATGCGAGAGGGACCTTGACCTTGATCAAACTCTTTAGTCACTGCCATTCTCGGATGTGATCTGAGATATGGCCAAATTTCGTCTACTCGAAGTTGTCCAGCAAATCAGTGTCGATGTCATATTTTACTAGAAGACAGAAATGGTTCAATAAAACCATAGTCAGGTTGTTAAAGTAAAACAATATTACCAAATAAACGAGAACTTTGAAAAATGGTGAGCTACCGGTAGCACCCCTTTTCATTTTGAGGTAGTTTTTTTATATTTTAAATCTTCTTGTTTATAACGGATCCACATTTTGTTTCTAAAATGCTTTTACTTTTAACTATTTTCAAATTTTCCTAAATCATTTTTTTTTGTTTTTTAAATGTTTGTTTTGCAACTATTTTCAATTTTTTCTAAATCCTTTATTTATTTATTTTACCAATATTTATTTTTATGATTTTTAATGATACTAAAAATGTTATAAAAATCTTATATATGATTCACGTTTTTGAAATTAAGATTTTTCATACAATTATGTCTCATTATATTTAATTTATGGTGCCATAGTTTTTAAATTTGGTATAAAATTGTATTTTTAACACACCTTTTATTTTTTCTTCAATATATAGCAAATAATTGTAGCTAAATAACACTATTTTAAAATATTTAGCAAAAAACTATACATTTCAAAGCAACTTATAACAAAAAACCTATACATTTTGGAAGCTTTCCACTATAAATAATGTTTCACATAAAGCGTTTTTATGGACAAAATTGAACAAAAAAATGGAAAAAAATTAATAAAAATTAACATTTTTTATGATATTTTTATAGATTTACAGTAAAAACTTGACAATATTTAATGTCAATTTCTCTAGCATATTAAATAACATAAAAAGAAAAGTAAAAAGAAAATAATAGACCATATTCATCATAAAACAACAATAGATGCATATTTATTCTTATTTTAAAATATGAAAATCAAAACATTACAATTATAACTCATAAAATTTTTGCAAAATCCAACATTGTCTTCAAGGGCATCCTAAAACTAATCAACAATGTCATATATCCCAAATTCATCATTCTCAATAGACACATCATCATTTTCTTGGACACCATTATGTGTTTCCATTGGCTCATTTGACTCATATTGCTCTTTCATTGAGTTATTAATATCCACAAGTTCTCCAAAGTGATCTTTTTCAAGCAGACCTCTTAATGGTACTTGAGGTTCCTATGATATTTTTTCCACCTTTGAGTCATTAAAATCTCGTTTTCTCAAGCCAATTTCTTGCATTTCATCTAGAAGAGATCAAATAGCATTAATTTTTTGTTGAATAAAACCGCATTGCATTGCATCACTTTCAATGGCTATGCAATTCCTTCCTTTTTGTAAGCAAAATGCTAATGTTGTACCTAATCACCAAATACAAAATAAATAATTAAAGTAAATAATGTAAAACAACATAAATTAAAAATAATAAAGAGTGAAGTATGATTTCATAAATGTTATATCATAAATCTTACCTAAAACCGAGAAAAAATACAAAACCCAATCTCCTTCATTTAAAAATGTATCTATAGGATAATTAATTAGTACTTGTGGCTTTTGATAAATTTTAACGATCTCTCCTTTGAAATAATTTTCCTCATATGTTAGCTTTCTAGCCACAACATGGTAAACCAATAAACTACTAGGCTTCTTTCCATCCTTTACATTGTAAAGAATAGATTCATAAGTATCATCTTTTGTCTAGCTTGCAAGATGTATACTTTCAATATCACGTGTAAATGGTTCAGTATTGGAGCTTTGAATATTAGGTTTTTTCCTGTAACATAAATAAATACAATTTCAATTAACTGGTGAATTAATAAAATAGATTTCTAATTTTAATCGCTAAACATACAATTTCAATATATTACTAATAAAATTGCATTCTTGTCTTTTCTTTTCCCTTGAAACTTGATTGTACTAATCCTTGCTGTTTGTTTGAATGAAAAAACAAAAATCTCCAAAATGGCGATGTTGTGACTTTCATAAATCTCATAACCACTTTACTGAAAGATTGGTAAGTATAAGACTCAATATCATATTCAATGTTTTGGATATTCTTACCATGAGGGATATCTGCAATAACTAGAGAGGATTCCTTTTTAGGAACAAGATTTGAAATTTTTTCACAATCCCCTAATCCCACTTTATATTGAAAAGTGTCAAGCCTAGTCCAAATGTAGTGATCAAAGGTGTCATCAAGCTCAACATTTTGAAGACGTCGTCTTCTTTCTCTTTCAAACTTTTCTTTTAGAATATAACTTTTGAAGTTTTCAGGTACTGTAGCTATATTCTTCTTTGACATATTTAAAGAAAAAAACAAACATATAATTATATATCTATAACTAATAAAATCGAAATAAATTAGTGTACAAATGAATATAATAAGTTAGCATACCTTTTTGAATGCAATAAAAAATTGACTCAATGTTGTTGAAGAGCTTGCATCTAGATAGTTGAGTCTAACATCCTCCCAACTCTGCTCATTCAACATCTTAACCATTTCCTCTTGTATTCTCATATAAACCTTGTGACTAAATAAATAAATAAAAGATCATGTTATAATCATATATAGAATAAAATACATTCTTGTGTTATATAGAAACAATTAATTTTTTAATCATAACATAAATAAGAAATAACTCAACAGACTTACTTTTTAAATTCATCACGCATTTCCTCCATTGATAATTCGCCTGACCTTAGACGTGATAATATACTTATGACTAGTTTCTCATCCTTCACTCCTTGCATCGTTCTCCAAGGCACTATAGTCATATCATCTGGCAGGTTTTTTTCTTTCAGGACCTGTATTACTTGTGCTACCTATTAAGGGTTTACACTTCCTAGCCTTCTGATTATTTATACTAATATTTTCCCATAGGTTGAATATCTCATCTACCAAATCCCATATCTGTCCAGTTTGAAATCCTAAATGCAAATAACTATCCACAACTCTGAATGCATCACTTCCTCTTCGATTTTTTACTTTTACACTTTCCTCATCAATAGGGAAGTCTATTTCCATACAACATTCCTTCCTAAACCTTGCATCAACTTTTGATCTATCCCCAACACATATTACAGAAAACTCATTATGGATAAATCTCATTCTCTGAATGAAATTCATGGACATCCTGTACTCATTATCTATGTTATGATCCCATGCCAATAAATTTTCTTCTCCATATGTTAAACCAACATAAATTACACATTTGATTGTCTCAAAGAGAGGGTTATTGGGATACTCTTGCATCAATTCTCTTCTAGCCTTTGTAGAATGATTTCCTCCAATCACATAATATTTATATTCAAAACATTTTGACCTATCAAATCCATCCTTGGTAGGAACTTCCATTGGTTCAATAAGAACTAAGTAGTCAATCACATATGCATATAGATTGTGCCTAATCAGTACTTTTAAGTTTTGGAAATGCAACTGATGTGGTTTTCTAATTTGGTATTTTTCTTGGCCTTCTGTGGGTTTATATAACTGCTTCACATTCAATAGAAATGTATGGCCCTCATCAACCAAATCGTTCCTCCTTAGTCGATCTTGAATGGTATTTTGCATTGTTTTGATAATACCATCTTCTAGATCATCACTAAGTGTTATTATTTCTCTACTACCTTTAGGACTTCCATCATGATATTCAGAGGTAACTATCAATTCTTCTTCATCAAAAACCTTTGCTTTCCTCTTTTTACGATTTAAATGAGTTTCATATAACTCAACAATCTCTTCATAATCACTAGGAATGAAATCATCATTTGCCATACCTCTTTTGTGCTTATGTTGTTTTGTCTTCTTTTGAGGAATAGAGGTAACCTCATTGGCATTAATCTCAATGACATCTTCATCTGCAATTTCCATATGTTCAAATGTAACCCTTTTATCCTTTCTAGAATGATGACTTTTATTTCTTCTTTGTTGTTCTTCTCTGGTTTCTGTTGTAACTTCAACTTCCATTACTCTTTGCTTCATTTTCCTTCCTTCATGTGCCTTATTGATATGAAAGGAACTAATGACTTCCATGATATTTCTCTCTGTAGAATAAATCCCCACCAACATCTTTGAAAGGCACCTAGCAAAATCTTGTAAAAATAAAATACGTTATTTCCATTGTTAAATAAGACTTAACAATTATCATGAAACTTGTAATAATACATGCTACAAAAATAAGAATAAGAAAACTTACATTACCCATCTGAATGTTTGTCATGATCATTACACATAATTCTGTGAAATTTTCTTCCTTTTTATAATTGCTCATATTCAAACAATATCTAATCTTGAGATATGACTTTGATTGTTTCACTAGTGCATAAACAATATATGTTCCTGGCACCAAACATATATCTTGTAACAAGCCAAGTGATTGATATCTTGCTTGGACATGTTCAAATTCAGCGCAATTCAAAATTATTTGTTCTCCATTGGCGGCTTGTTTGTCTTTAAGATACCAAGAATTCTCAATTCTACTCTCACCATTGACAGTTTTCCACTCTGTAACATTCTTCATTTCTCTTGTGACCTCATTTGTTGGGATAACATTTTGTTGTGTAGCATTCATGGAGGTCCTAACTAGGCTTTTGGATGCCATTACTGCAGGTCTTGTTCTAGATATATTCACAGAGATTTTTTTTCCTGCCATTTGCCCAAAATAAAAATACAAAACACAATTTATTTAAAGAAAAAATAAATGTATTTTGTTTATGAAAAAAAACTAAAAGTAGCTAAAAACTTACTTTTTCTAAAACACAAAAAAAAAAACCNAATCATATAAAAAAATCAAAACCCAAAACACTTCTAAAAAAACAAAAACCACATAAAAACAAAATTTAAAACGAAACAAAAAAAATAAAATTAATTTTAATTAAAAACATATCCCTCTTCTTTAAAATGGAAATTGACTTTTTACCATTTAAAATTATAAATTACATTTAACAATCCTTTCTTTTAAAAGGACTTATCCCTTTCTAAAATTGAAATTCAAAAATAAAAATAATTGTTATAACCTAAAGTAGTAATAATTGGTGTAACCTTAGAAGCACACTAGAGTAGTTGATGGCTTAGAACAGTGGATGACTTGTGCAATACTGAGCTCATAATTGTAATAACTTCAACTATTAATAATTTTAATAAGATTTAATAAAATTGTGTGACAATGAAATTATAATATTAATAATTTAAATAAAATCTTACATGCATCGCCCTCCCCCGATTGGCCCAAAATATTATCATTAAAACTAAATTAAATATATTTTGTAAAATTTAAAAAACAAAATGGACTTGGTCTCAAGGTGTCAAGGGAGATGCCCCGCATTGTCCTAGTGAACGAAAATAAAATAAAAAAACTCTTAAAATTTAATAAAAAGCCTAAAAAAAGGTTTTGAAGGTAGTAAAATGCTAATTATTATTATTATTTTTAAATTAGGTTTGAAGTATAGTAAATTTTGGAGGGTTTTGTCATTTTTTAGATTTAAAATGTGATAAATTTTGCTAAAATTTCTTTCAAAATATATAAAAAAATGAAAAATCATGATCTATTTCCAAAAAAATATAAAAAATCACATTAAATTTAAGGTTTTCTATGTTTTGCATAGATAAAAAGCTTAATTTGTTTTTTTTCCTATAACATATAAAATTTTAAAAAAGTTGACCTTTAAAATGTGTAGTCTCTTCTTGATGAATGTCCTTGCTCCACAATATTGTTGAATGCCCTTGCTCCACAATATTCTTGCATGATTGCTCCAATGCCCTTGCTCCACAATATTCTTGCATGATTGCTCCAATGCCCTTGCTCCACAATATTGTTGAATTCCCTTGCTCCACAATATTCTTTCCCAATTGCTCCAAAATATTCAACAAACGTTGCTCAATAGTTGATGCGATGTAAAAAAACAAAACGAGAGTGTGTATATATACCAATTACTATACCACTTGTTAGTTAGTTTAGTGCATATGGGATAAATTAAATAGAAGGAGATTATGTATATATATCAAATATTATATAAACCATCTCTACGTTTAATCAATGTGGAATGAATTAAAAAAAATAATACATAATGTAATTAATTAATTTATGATGATTAATATTGAAGGTAAAATATTAAAGAGGAAGATTTAGGGAAAATTGGGAGGGGGGATTTTTTGGGAAAATTTGGAGGGAAAAAATTTTGGGAAAATTTGGAGGGAAAATATTTTGGGAAATATTTGGAGGAAAAATTTTGGGGAAAAATTTTTGGCAAAAAAGTGGAGGGAAATTTTGAGAGAGAAAATTTGGGGGAAATTTTGGAGGGAAATGTTCAGTCCACAATCTATAAGAATGTCATTGGGAGAGTGGGCATTTGCACCATTCTATCTTTGTAGTGAGCAGTGATGGTTTCATTAGATAGAGATGATTTTATTTATGGAGAATCACCATCTTATTCACATGGCTTTTGATGTAAATCAAGAGTCATATGTTTCACCTAGTGAGAAATTTGATCATAGTGCAAGCAATGATATTGAGCATATTGATCGGGAAAGTCCTAATTCTGAAGACTTTGAAGGCACCAATGATGAAGGGGAGGGATATGGTGAAAAGGATGATGAAGATTTTCCTCCAAGTGAGGATTTAGAAGGTACTACTGATGATGATGAATATTTTCCTTCAAGTGAGGATTTTGAAGGTACCGATAGGAATGATGAAGAGTTTCCTCCAAGTGAGGATTTTCAAGGTAGTAAAGAAGATAATGAAGATTTTCCTCCAAGTGAGGATTTTCAAGGGAGTCAAGAGAAAGATGAAAAGTTTCCTCCAAGTGAGGATTTTGCAAGTACTGATGAGGATAATGAAAATTTCCATCCGAGTGAAGATTATCAAGGTAGTAGAGAGGATGATGAAGATTTTCCTCCAAGTGAAGATCTTGAAGTTACTAATGAGGAGGATGAAAATCTTCCTCCTAGTGAGGATTTGCAAAGCACAAATAAGGATAATGGAGAGTTTCCTTCCAGTGATGATTTTGAAGGTATAGATGAGGAGGAAGAAGATATTCCTCCAAGTGAGGATTTTGAAGGGACTAATGAGAACGATGAAGATTTTCCTCCAAGTGAGGATTTTGAAGGGACTGATGAGGATGGTGAATATTTTTCTCCAAGTGAGTATTTTGAAGTGACTAATGAGGATGATGAAAAGTTTCCTCCAAGTGAGGATTTTGAAGGTACTGACATGGATGGTGAAGGTATTTTTTTAGCAGGAGAAATTAAAGGTTCCAATGAATATGATGAGGAGTTTCCTCCAAGTGATTATTTCCAAGGTACTAATGAGAATGTTTAAGATTGTCCTCCAAGTCAACATTTTGAGGGCAGTAATGAGGATGATGCCAAATTTCTCTCAATTGGAGATTTCAAAAGTATTGAAGATGATTATGTCGATTGTGTACACTTTCTTGCAGGTTATTGTGTTGTTGATGATGATCTTGACATTTCTCTTCTCGACGATATTATCAATGAAGATGATGATCGACCTAGGAATGGATATCATGTTCTAAATCACTCAGATACATCAAATCAAGGTGATCGAAAATATATTGTTCGGTCTCCTCAGAATTTTATGTATGGTTATAGTGAGAATGATATTCCTCCTAGTGTTGATGTTCAAATAGTGGAGAGATTGCAAAGAATATTGTGTCCAGGATGAGGACTAGACCTTTTTATATCAATCCAAATCATTCTAGTTATACAAGGTCTAGGAAATAATTTCTCACTAAATCATTTTCCATCGGTGATTTGATTTCTAGTGATTGTTGTCATAAGAATTGTTTGAAAAGTATAGACTACATGTATTCCTTGAAGAAAAGGAAGAATTATTTGTCAATGAATAAGAGCATGCAAAATTCATATTTAGTGGGATGCATGATATCTACGAAGACAAGATATGATTATTACATTGGTAATCTTTTACTTTGGAAAAGGGCTTTCAAAAAAATCCACTCAATTGGTAATCTTTGTCTATCAAGGATCCAAACAAGATTGGAAAAAGATCCTACATTTTATTCAAATGTACATCATGGACGAGACATTGGCCCATTAACAAAAACTGCATTGGCATGGATGCGAAACTTATTTTCTAAACATGGAGAGTCTATGCCAGATAGAGAGACAATACATATTCTAGAAAATTTCTCAAGGAATGAAATCTACAAGTTATACAAAGAATATGTTGAAAGTGTTGAAGGAAATCATAATTTTATTTCATATGCATATTTTGCAAGAGTATGGAAGAGACAATTCAACAATGTTCGTATTCCTAAGAAGTCAAGGATGGGGATTTACGGTATATGCGCTTCTCTTAAAGCAAGGAGAGATAAATTTGAAAGGGTAGAAAGAGGTATATATTTACAATTTTTTTTTAAAATTTGATATTTATCAACTATGAAAACATATTATCAACATTTTCATTTTCTGTCATGTGAAGATTCTATAGTCAAAGCACTTCAAGAACACATGAATCAACAATCAAGTGAAAGAAAAAAGTTGTACAAACATAGAAAGAAGTGTTATGATGCTCCAGATAAATATATGGGTATGATAATTGATGGCATGAACTAGAAAAAAATACTTCTTCCACATTTTGTCCATACACCAAAAAATTTACAGGAAGAGAATTTCATTCAGTTTCACTTGGTTGGTTTTATGGTTTTTAATGGAACAATGTGTCCAAGGGTTTACTTCACAGCTCCAAATATTCATAATGATGCAAATCTTACCATCATCATAATTCATCATGTGATTAGGCATTGGTCTGTTAATCTTCCTCAAGTTCTATATCTGTAGTTGGACAACACTAGTCGTGAAAACAAAAATCAATTTGTCTTTTGATATCTCTGCATGCTTGTTGAACTGTGAATCATTCAAAAGGTTAAAGTTGGTTTCCTTCTTGTTGGACACATGCATGATCATATTGATCAAATGTTCAGTCATTTTTCAATAACATTAAAGATGAAGATTGTTGGAAGCTTACCATAATTAATTGAATGTATTAAGAAATCATACATTCCAGATCCTATTTTTCACATATTATAAGAAATTGTTGACATGCGAAGATTTATCCAGGGATCGCATGATGAAGAAAAATGTATTAAGAAGCTTAATGGCATTAGCTTCCAACATCAATTTTGTTTGAAAAAAGTTGATGGGAAAACACTTATATGGGGAAAGAAGTATTCAACTACTGTAGAATGGGGGCCTTCACCAGGTTTGGCATTTTTGAAGTTCATTCCAGATCATCCAATATTTGCATCAAAGTTAATGTTATTACAATCAGTTACTGAAATCCATAATGCACGAATGCGTAATAGAGATGTACATTATTCTGAATGCTTAGAGGAAATAAAAAATTCTATTAAATATACCTATGAGTACTTTGATGTTGTTGATTTTGTTTGGTGGGAGTCTTTTTTCAATGATCGAAGTGACATGATTTCAAACTCAACAATTGAAGATACATTTTTGAAGGCTCCATTTATTTGGCCACAAAATAGGTCAAATGAATCTGAAGAAAGAAACAATGTTGAACAACAAGAATCTCAAGATGCTATGGAGTTTTCATGGGTAGAGGAAAGAGAAATGTATATTGGTTCTAGAAGATCACGTGCACAGCATGAAGCCATGGAAGATCTTTACAGGGGTTCAACACAAGATATGAAGGAGGGTTGTATGATTTTAGTCTTAGAGACAAAAGATCCACATGGTTATCCATTTTGAATTGAAAAGGTTATAAGGATCGAAAAATAAAATTAATATGTTATAGCAATTGAAGTGCATTGGTATGCAACAAGTACACACCCATTCAATGGTGTGTACAAGCAAGAGATGGTGGTTAAGAAACAGAACAATAGAAAGAGAAAAATAAAGGGTCAAAATATAACTTGTCATCGCACTGACCTCTTAAAATTAGAGGATGTTGACATACTTGTCTATGAATTCAATGTGACAAAGAGAGCAACTCTTCACTCTGGGACTATAGAGATTATCAAAATGTTGTTTCCACAAGAGATAAATGCAAGATTGGATTCTGTTGAACCTAGTCGTAGATCAAAGAGGATTTTGACATCTGAAATGTTCAGCATACATGTAGACTCAGATGGTGCACTCATTGATAATAGAGAAGAATATGGATCATCTACATCTTCATCCAGACATTCCTTTGAAGACAATGTAGATTATGATGGTGTGTCAGAATCCATGCATGAATTTGATTAAGTGTATGAAGCGTGTTTTGTATTTTTTATCAATATGATGTTTGTATGGTAACCGAAAATGAGTGTTCTCTGTTACATATGATCTTACATGAAGTTATGAATCATTTCTATGTTTTATGAATTATATGTTTTTACTATGGAGAATATATAACAAAATTTCTTAGCTCTTATATTTTGAATATGGAAAATGTAACGAAATAATTTATGTTTCATTAAATCTAATTTGTATAGACTTGTTTATTTAAATAAAAAAATATTTTGAAGTTATGTTGAATGTTGACATCTGAAATGGTGATATTTTCATGCCATTATGTATTATCTTGTGATTGGAGTGATAAACTAACCTTAAAAAAGTAAATATTTAAGGGTTGATTTTACGATTTGGTTTATAGTAGTGATAACTTTTTACACCACTAAAAAAACTATGTTAATTTGTAGGTTTTGGTTGTAATGGTACTTTCCGCACTAGGATAATGTTTGAAATGAGGTATAATTTTAAGGTTTAGAAAAAAACCATTTTTCTGTTGGTAGCACCATTCTTTGATTTAGGTCTTGATTTTAAGGTTTTTTAGAGCAACTATACACATGTTTTAGTCCATGCTTGAAAAAAGTTGTAATTTTAACCTAAAAAAAAGGGTGCTATTGGTAGCACCACTTTTTAATTTGAGGGTTAATTTTGTGGTTTTTTCTGCAAAAATATCGGTTTTAAGGGCTAGAGTTCTTGTTTTGAGCTCATAGTTCTCATTAAGTTGGTAATATTATTGTAAGCGTACTTCTAGCTATCGAGCTCAATATACCATTTCATTGCACCCCCTATAAGAGTGCATTGTAACAAACACAACTAAACAAAATCATCCTTTAATGAGTTGGATGAGCACCATAAGTGAAAATTCATGACATGATCACCAGGATCTTCGCTAGGCTTGACTTCAAACTTAGGGATGTCTAACGAAAAATTTGTCGCCATGGGGAACCAAAACGAATCATGACATATTGGGTCGTTTAAAAGTCCTGACAAGTCTGGCAAATGAAGAGTTTCCAGAAAAGGTAGTCTTAGTTGTGGTGTATTTACATGAAAAGAGGGGCATGGATTTTGGTTAGCAACAGCTTGCCAGGAAATGTTTGATTGTTGGCCAGGATTTTGGTAGATACCATGGTGGCCCTATCTAGTAAAAGGAACATGTGTTTGATTATGCATCGTCAGCCGATTCCTGAAGTTGTATGGCATGCCCTATGTGAGGATCGCTCCCTGTACAGTATTCCAAGGACCTTAGTTGGGGATGCCCCTAGCCGACCCTCCTGTCATAGGTATTGAACCTTGCCTGGGGTTCCATAGAGTGTGGGAGGGGTTTCCCCCAATCAAAATACCTTGTGAAGGAAATGAGCCTTCCCAAGGATTTCCAAGACCTTGTTAGGAGTAAACTCCTATCATTTCTCCTTGCGAAGGAATGAAACCTTGTGTAGGGTTTTTTTGACCAAAAATAGGGTTTCCCTCCATCGAGAAAGAATTATTTCCAAACGCACCGAATAAATAAAAGTTCATGGATCCCACTGGAGTCATGTAAGATTGAGGTCCAAGACTCCCTCCACTGAAAAAACGAGAGTTGGTATTAGACCTGATCGACCATTGGAAAGTGCCTTCAAGTGAAGGGAATAGAGGAAGGATGTGACCCCCACTGTAATGGATAGCATTGAATGGGGCAGTGGTACCCGCGATGGGTCCTTGTAGGGGAGCATTAGAGCTCCCTGCCCCC
>JASDQU010027598.1:33547-44525 GCA_032191745.1 Picea mariana
CAATAAGATCACTTATGATACCTTCGTATATGACGACAACAACTTGGAGAAAGTGACTTCATACAAATATCTTGGAATTGATATTCACCACAAGCTCAACTGGAATTATAGCATTGAGAAAAAGATTATTGGGGCATGGAAAGTTTATTATGGGCTTGAAAACAATTCTAAATCAGTTGATATTTGGAGTTGGGATAAGAAGAAACTCCTCTTTGAGACTCTCGTTACACCTGTTATTCTTTATGGATGTGAACTCTGGGGCTGTAGTATCTCTCATGAATCCTGGAGAAATATAGAGCAAATACAAATGAATTTTATGACTTAAAATTATCTAAAATCCTGGAGATAATATAGAGCAAATACAAACGAATTTTAATCGAAATCTAAAGGTGTGTCTTTACGGGTTCTCGCCTCAACAAAAATTTAAAGTGGGAATGTAATGTAATGTTGTATTCGTTGTTTTTACAACCAAGGTTTTAGTCTTACTATCTAAAATGGATAGGTGTGACCGTTTTAAGCTTTAGTAGTAATTTAATTTAATTTAAGGTGGATTAGTTAAAGTCTAACTTTATATCCATCTCTTGGCTAAACTATTGGGGAATCATGGAAGACACCATTTTGCAGAATAAATATACTATTAAAAATATCATCAAATCAAAATTTAAGTGTGATAAAGAGTTGGAGGAAAAAAGAAAATTAAGATATTATAAGGATATAATCAACCCTAATCTAGAAGATCAAAATTATCTATTTGTTTTGACAAGTGTAAAGAAAAAAATTAGCATTGTTAAGATAAGAACAAATTCTCATGAGCTCCGTAGTGAAATTCAACCTTGGTCAATTCCTAAAACGTCATGGGATGAAAGAATGTGTTACCTTTGTGACACTAAGAAGGTTGAAGATGAAAAGCACTCTCTCTTAGATTGTCTAGCCTATACCCAGATTATATTTCATTTTCAAAATATTTGTCACATTACCAACCTTCCTAACCCCTTAACTCAACAAAACTATGGTGATTTTGGAAAGCTTCTCTTAATGCTTTTCGAGCACAGAAACACAATTCTAAAAAATTACAAGTAATCACTTACCCTCTTAAGATCTATTAGACCAATTCGATCTTAGTGGACGTTCATCATCATCATCATCATCACATAAAAAATATAAAAATAAAACACAAAAATAAAACAAACTAACTAATAACATAAAAAAATAACTTAACCATATAAAATATAATATATAACATTAAAAAAATATAAAAAATAAAACAAAATAACAAATAACATTAAAACTATTTTAATAAAACAAGGAAAATAAGCGAGGAGGGTGCGATGCCCGCCATCATCCTCCCCCTTTCCCCCTTTTGGGGAATATAAAAAGGGGCGATGCCCAACATCGCCCCCTCCCCTTTCGCTTATTATATGTTAAAACAATCTTAAAACAAAACAATCTTAATTATATGTTCTATTTTATATTATATAATCTTAATGTTCTATTTTGTTATATTATATGTTTTATTTTCTTATCTTATATGTTTTATTTTCTTATCTTGTATGTTATATTTTATATTATATGTTCTCTTATTATGTTATATTTATAGTATATATTTTATTTTCTTATCTTATATGTTCTATTATTATGTTATATGTTACTTTAATTTTTATGTTTTATTTTTATACGTTATATTATATGTTGTATATTATTATTTTTTTTGTTTGTTAATTTGTGCGGAACCTGTTGGCAACGCGATTAATCTGTGGCTTGAGAAACCGCGACTCAGGGGCATCTAAGCCGTCAAAATCACCCGGGGATCGCACCCGGCCTGAGCCACACCAACCCTTAACATGGTTGGATTTTTTGTCCTCGCAGGTTTCGAACCGGTGACTTTAACATCACGGAGTGGCTTAACAACACACTCCGTCACCGACTGTTCTACACCTCGGGGACTATATGTTGTATATTATTATTTTATATGTTATTTTATTTTTATTTTTATATGTTTTATTTTGTTATATTTTTTAATATTTTTAATGTTATTAATATTATATTTTTTAATGTTATATGTAATTTTTTATTTTTATTTTTTTATTTATTTTTTAAATTGTGTCTTTAAATAAAAAAGGTAATTTTTCATTTTAAAAATTGTGTTTTTCATTTAAAAACTGTGTATTTTCATTAAATAAGACAATTTTTTATTTAAAAAAGTGTATTTTTTCATTAACAAATCTGTTATTTATAGAAAAATGAGTGTTTTTTTTTAATATTAAATTAATAGAAAATTGTGTTTTTTTGCTTTAAAGAAAAAAAGAAACATGTATGTGGAGTTTATTTTTTCAATTTATTTAGTTTTTAATGTAAATTAAAAAAATAAATAAAATACCATTTTCGATTGACAAGCTAATTTGAAGTTCTTTGTTTAAGACAATATCAGTGTTCGGGGCGACTGTTTCAATTAAGTCGCAATTTTAACTCCAAAAATGAGAAGGGTGCTACCGATAACATCACATTTCGATTTGAGGGTCAATTTTATGCAATGGTATTGTTGTTAAGACAATGATCATGACAATTGTTTCAATTAAATCACAATTTTAACCAGCGTGCGAAAAAGGGATGCTACCGATAACACCATTTTTTGAAGCGGGGGTTGATTTTGGTGTTTTTGACACAAAAATAAGTTTTTTTGCATTAGAGTTCTCATTTTGAGGTCACAATTCTCGTTAAGTCGATAATTTTGTTGAGATCAAGAGCATCCAATGAAAATTT
This sequence comes from Picea mariana, assembly GCA_032191745.1. Classification (NCBI taxonomy): domain Eukaryota; kingdom Viridiplantae; phylum Streptophyta; class Pinopsida; order Pinales; family Pinaceae; genus Picea; species Picea mariana. Next base: position 36,308 of record JASDQU010027598.1, read on the forward strand.
ATGTGGGGATGACCTATCAAGATCAAGGTCAATGAGGTGAAGTGATAAAGAGTCTCTCACATACCAACCAAAATTGCTTCCACATTCTACCTACTCAATAGAGGACTTGAGAGTAAGATGTGGATATATAAAATGACCAATGTGTGACTTTCCCATTTGTTTGAGCCTATGTATTGTTCTATAAGAATTATATCATGGGGCACTGATCTCTTGACATGAAGATGTTTGGATAACATCATGACAAGCACTCTCTCTATCCTATTTCAATCTAATCCCTACACGTATGGTCACAAATCCTCACACCCATATAAGAGGTTAGGCGTGACCAATGAGTGAGTCAAATGTTTGACTAAATTTCCTAAAATTGAAGCTAGAAATGTTGCTTTTTGAGAGTGGTGAGAGATACATACTCATTTCTTAGTCTAATCTCTACTACTAGAGTCAAGCTAAAGTGTGTTCTATAGAAGAGGATACCCAAATATACATATGAAAATAATACCTCAACCCTCTCACCTTTGTTAAAGAAGGAACCACATTGTTTGCCTCCTTTTTAGGGATGTTAAAGGCCATGAATTTTGTCTTCTCGAGATTAATCTGAAGTTGATGAGTGCCATAGAAGGAAGCTAGGATGTCAAGTTGTCTCTAGAGGCCCCTCACTGAGTGGGCCATGAGGATAATTCCATCTACAAATAAGAGAATAATAATAGAGACTTTGAAGAGTAAGCAACCATCTAAGATACCTAATGAGTTTAATATGATTTCCTCTAGCTCATCAATTTAGAGTTCAAAAAGTGTAGGAGAGAGTGGGCTTTGCTGTTTCTTATATCTCTTTGGACCTACTCTTTCTCACTAGTGCTTCTCCATACTTTTCCCACATTGGTAATATAACATGTCATGACAAGAGATACAACCAAGGGTGGAAGACCTAAATCCTTAAGCCTTTCAGTTAGCAGGTTCCAAGGAACTATGTTAAATGCCTTATGGAAGTCCATGAAGAAATATTGTAATTTACACTTAGTTTCCTTAGCCTTCTCAATGATGGAAGTCAAAGTAAAGATATGATTATTGGTATGATGGTTCCTTCTAAATCCTACTTGTTCTTTGGCCCTCTATTTCATTGTCTCTACCCATTTAGAGATGTGAATGTCTTACGATGTGTCAAAGATATTAGCCAAGTTATGGGAAATTGTAAATGGGATGGATGATATGGGAGGTTCAAGAAGGTGGAAATCCATGGGTCACCATGTAGTTAAATAGGTCAACAATATGAATTGCTAAGACTTTAGGGTTGCATTTGAAAAATTCAACTTTGAGGTTCTCAACATCCCAAAATTTGTTGGATTGAGGATTAAAGGTACCAAGCAGGATTAGGTGGTTAATAAAGAAATGATAATGGATAGGTTTTGGATTGACTCAAACGTTTGGCTGGTTTGGATCATTGTATAGGCTAGAGGCATGGTGAAGCGAAGTAGAGAGATCAGTTATTGCATATATGGATTTCTTAGGGAGGGAGGCTCTCCAAAATATTTTGAGGGTGAATTAGAGTCACAATATCTTTTAGTGGTGAATTTTCGCCAATAAGTTGGTTTTTGATGCGTTTTTCAAAAAACATATTTGCCAATTGACCATTTTCTCTTTAAAGTTCACCTATTTTTACATAAAAAATGCTCATGTTGATAATATTCACCAAAACTTACAAGTTTTAATAGTAAATTGTATGTTGTTTATTGAATATTTTTCTGCATATCTAGATGTATGATTTTTTCAAACTGAAATAATCGCCTATAATACTATACTCAAGTATAATATTTGAATTCTTACAAAATACATTGACTAGAGTTGGTTGAGTATAGATAAACACTTGTTCAAGAGATAGATATTTTTTTTCCTCCTAAGAATTCTCCTATATATTTTCCGCATTTGATTCAATTTGGAGGGTTTAAGCATCATAATTTGTTTGGTTAGGCTATGGAGGTTTTTAAAATTTGAATCATATCAAACATTACAAGGCCAATGCCCTTTCTAGAAAGGAAAGAAGTGAAGATGGAATGCATAAATGTGAAGCATGGAATACTAAATGGCCTAGGTGAAGAGGAGGGAGTGCTTGGTCAAATCATGAGTATCATAAACTGAGAAGAGCCTTATTTTGAGGAAGTTTGTGTCTTTTTCATTGAATGGGTGATCTAAACAGATGATTATTGATTTATGGTTTGATTGAGACTAATATTGGAAGGGGGAAAACCATGTGTAACTTGGAAAAATAAAACAACTTGGTTAGTGAAGGGACAAGGTTAAAGATATCTAAAAACCTTCTATGTTTAATAACAAAGTCATACTTTTTTTTAACTGAAATGGTTAATTTTTATTGAAAGTAGAGTCGGTTGGCCGTGGCCAAATCAACCAGTATTACATATAGTCTCGGTCTCTTTTTCCTTGATACAATATTTTATTTTCTTGCTATTGCATGGAACTGAAACTTGCAGCTACAGAATGGTACTGAACATAGGTGCCTCATCATTCTTTCTGAAAGCTCTTTGTGGCAAGTTGCAGCCATCATTTTCCTTTTTGTCTGCTTCTTTGTTTGAGATGTGGAGGATGTGATAAAAGTCGATGGAGGTGAAGCTTTGGAATGAACCCCGAAGTCTATGAAGAGCCTTGTTGAGAGTTGGATTGGAGAAATGCTCCTCTACATTTAAGGTTTTTATCAAAATTTTTGAATCACCGAAGACTTGGAGAGATTTGTTTCCATGATCTGGAAGCCTTTTAACAACCTGAGGATTTCAGCATGGTTATTTGTGATTTTCCCTAACCCCTAGCTGAAGTTGTCTTCGCGGGAACCATCGTGGGAGTAGATCACTCTGCCTGCTCCTGCAATCCTAGGATTCCCTTTGGAGGCACCATCGAAGAAGACTGTTACCTTATTTTGCTTTCTCCACCAGACTTGGAATTCTTCATTCAGAGTTCTTATGCGCCAAGTGGGATTGGTAGATGGGCGAGCTATGTTCTTCGTCCTACCCTGAGACAAGAGAGCACCCATCGAGATTCTTTCCTCCGAAGTGAGAAATATGTCAATCTTTGTCGAGTAGTTTCCCAAGGCTTCCACCAAATACGCCTTGGCTTTGGCCGCAACTGTCAAAGGAGCATGCGTTGTGTTATTAAAAATAAGGTCATTTCTTGCAAGATAGATCTTCCATCATATGAACTTGGGGATGGAAGACCAGACATGGTTCCACATTGATTTAGCTTTTATCACCCTTGGATACCGATCTTTCCAAGAGCCAAAAAGTGTGCCAATTGTGATCTGGGAGGGAGCGATCACATTGAGGCCTTGGAGCGCAAGAGCCCAGATGGATTGGGAAAACAGACAATCCACGAAGAGATGGTCTATACCTTCAGGGGCCATACAACATAAAATGCATCTGTGCGGGCCATGGATGCCATGTTTTTCTAAGTTTTCTCAAGTCAGCACATGCCTGTGCAGGAGCACCCATGTTAAAAAGTTGATCTTTGCGAGGCCGTAGCTATCCCAAAATTGCTTCCAATTTGCAGGGTTATTAATTGGGGGATGGTGGACTTGTAAAGTTGTGTATCCTTGAGTTATTGTGTATATACATGTCTTCCCCTAGCTCCAATATCAGCTCCATGGAGACTTATAGGAGCTGAACCCTTCAACGCGTCAAGGAGAAGGTGTTTCTGGTGGAGTAGATGCGTTGGCAGATTAGGGAAAACCCAATTAGCCCAGAAACCATATTTGTCCCAAGAAGAGATGTTTGTTAGACTATGCATCCCGAGCTGGGAAAGACACTCCCCAAGCTCTGCTAATTCCACTGTGTTTTCAAGAGGAGGTTTGCCCATAATGTTGTCTATCCATAGCAGGGTTGTTTTTCCATTCCCGGGGACTCTGTAAAGATTATGTTTAAAGAAATCAAGACCTTTTTTACATAGATTCCATAACTGGGTGCCTTTGGGGGTGCTATTAGTATCTTGAGTCTCAACTATTGTTAGAGCAGTAACACTCCCCTCATCTAACTAGGAACTTAATTTAGTTACTCTTTTTGAGAGACGGGAATACAAATAGAAAACATCTCCCCGATAAGCTTCTCAACCAGGTGGTCTTCTTAATAGAAGAGACATTTGTCGATAAGCTTGTGCCTATTTGGAGAGATCATCATAAATGATTGATGTATGTTGTTTCTTATACATGAAGTATTCAACCAAAGCTGCCCCTGTATAAGGAGCGAGATATTGTAATGTAGCGGGAGAATCTGTAGTTTCCGCTACCACAATGGTATATTCCATTGCACCACGTTCTCAAAATGCATTAACTACGTTCTCAGAATGTAGATTTCTGAATGGGATTCCTTTGAGATACTTATTCTAGAGGAGTAGACTTACAGGGTGGTTTTTTTTGGAGAAAAAATGCCATAAAATTTTGCCTCCTAAGGTGATGTTGGCCAGGCCGGGGTCTCTTACTTGGAGTCCACCTTCTTGCTTCGGTTGTTTTACTAAGCCCCAGCTGAATAGATGCAAATTTCTCTGATTTCCTTTGCCTCCACGCCATAGGAAGTCTCTGATCAACTTCAAAACCTACTTAGTGATCGCCTTTGGAGCAAGAAGAAAAGATGCCTGATAAATAGGGAGGGAGGACAGAACTTCTTTGATGAGTATCAACTTTCCAACATAATTAAGCCATTGTCCTCCCCAAGTAACTATCTTAGATTTAATTTTGCTAATAAATTACATTCAGAGTGAAGGTCTATTTTCTCACAGTGTTAGAGGTAGGCCTAGATACTTGATTTTATCCCAAGAAGAAAATCCAGGAAAGCCCAAGAGACGGGCAATTCTGAGAATGGTTTGCTCCTCCGTGTTCCTGAGTTGCAGTGGAAGTTTTGGATAATCTCGTTAAACACCTTTGCAATTCGAAGGGAATCTCCTTCCATGAGAAGGGAATCAACAACAAATAGAGCGTGGTTGACTGATTTTGTTCCTTTCGTCGGTTGAATGCCCAGAATTTCCCCGACATTCCTTTCAACTATCAGTTTCTTGCTCAGGGTGTCTTCCATCAAAATATACAGAAAGGGGGATAGCGGACAACCTTACCTTATCCCTCTTGTTGCTTGAAAGTAGTTAGCAGGCCAACCATTTATTAGAGGAGAAATCTAGGGCTTATCAATGCATGCTTTGATTAGATTTACAAATTTTGAGCTAAATCCATATGAGAGGAGCACTTTGTAAAGAAAGGATCACTTGACTCGATCAAAGGCGTTGGCCATGTCCAGCTTTATGAGCATTCCTTTCTCCTTCCTCTGAAAGCCTGAGTGAATGGCTTCTTGGACAAGAATCACATTATCTAGGATATGCCTCCCTTTGATGAATCCACCTTGGCTGGAGGAGATTAGCTGACTGAGCAGGGGTTTTAGTCTGTTTTCCAAAAGCTATGAGAGGATTTTGTAGGAGGCATTGCAAAGAGAGATAGGTATGAATATGTCAAATGAGACCAGATTCACTTCTTTAGGGATTAAGGAGAGAAAAATGGAGTTAGTGCTGCCTCCCACTTTGGCCTTTTGCTGAAAATCTTTAACCATTCTCAATAAGTGTGTCTTGATAATTATCCAGCAAGCTTTGTAGAAATGAATGGAAAAGCCATCAGGGCATGGGGCTTTGTCGGACTCCATGTCCCAGACTACCTTGTTGATTTCCTCCTCAGAGAATGGTTTCAAGAGGCTTGCATTGATCTAATTACTGAAAAGATGAGGCATATGGGAAAGGAAGTCGACGGAAAGCACCTCATTTCCTGTCCCATCCTCTGTGTAGAGATTCTAAAAGTGAGTTTCTACTGCTGCCTTGATTTGAACAAAACCTTTGGAGACTGTCCCATCTACTAAGGTGATTTCAAAGATAAGGTTTTGGGAGAGATGTGCTTGGTACTGCCTATGGAAGAATGTCATGTTATGGTCACCAGTTTCCAACCACAGGCTTCGGAACTTTAGTTTTCAGTACTCCTGTTCATGTCTATAAGCTCTGTATGTGGCATACTGGGCAACTTGTTCCTTCTCCAAAATCTGAGTGGTTATGTCCTGGCTTTCCATGTCTAGTTGGAGATCTGCTAACTGTTGGACAACCTCTTTTCTCTTTGCAGTGTAGGGGTTGGAGGGAGATTTGACCCACTCTTTAAGAGTTATTTTTGTTACTTTTAATTTATGCTCCCAAACATAACTTGGCGATTCAGTGACCGCTGTGGACCAAGCTTTGGCTACTACTTCCATGAACCCTTCCCGCTCAATCCATTGAGGGATGAATTTAAAAGGAACAGGTCCTAAGTCTTCTTCCTCATCCAACTGCAAGAGAATGGGCTTGTGATCCGAGGTAGTTTTTGGAAGGATTTTGGTGGACACTAATTTCTTATCCAACAAGAGGGTGCTCTGCACTAGGAACTTGTGAAGCCTAGAAGAAATGTGTGCAACCCATGTTCTATTGTTTGTCCACATGTATAATTCCTTCTTGGGTTTAAGGTCAATAAGGTCCCACTGTTGTATCAAATCCTCTACAAGGGGGAATAATTTATCCTTGTTGATGATGCCCCCTTTTTTTTCTTTTGGTTCTAGCACAATGTTTAAGTCCCCTGCAACTATGATGTTTTTGGGAGAGTAGACTTCTACAAAGTCAAATAGAGTTAGCCAACAATATTTTTTCTCAACAAAATGAAATGGTACATAAATATTGAACAGAGCAATTGTAATCTTACTTGTTTTTTGGTGGAGCTCGGTATAGATCAAGTGTTGATTCTCAAAGAAGATTTCAAGCTAAAACAGATCTTCGATCCAGATTGTGGCAAGCCCTCCAAAATTACCCCTTGCACTTACCGCCTTTCCATCATTTCGTTTCCATTTTGTTCGGCTTAGATCGAGAAGGACTTCCCCTTCTATTTTTGTCTCTTGGAGCATGAGGATCTCTGGTGATTTTTCCTTCAAAAGATCTTTCACGACTTTGATTTTCATAGGATTCCCCAGGCCTCTACAGTTCCAGGAGACTATATGCATTATTTACTAGGAAAGGAAGAAGAGGGGCCTCCCTTGGGTGGCCTTGATCTAGTATTTCATCCAATGGAATTTTTGAGAGTGGATTGGCTTCCCTGCATTTTATGCCTCTCCGCTTCTTCCTCTCTTCTTCCTTTGAGGGATTTCCTTCCTGCTCTTCTCGATGGTCTTTTGAAAGTTTCATCTTCTGATGAGCCTGACATTTTTGGGGGTTTCTTCCTTGTCATGTATGTGTAGTAGGGGGAAGAAGATAGTTTAATTTTTATCGTGGTTTTTTTTTCAAGGAAAACCTCATGGGGAAATCCAAGGGATGTTTCCCCATATTTGTGGATGGCATTCCTAGTAAACTCTTGGGAATAAACTAGTGTGCTTCATCCAAGGGGATTCACACTAGGAACTTATTAGCATGGAAGTAGCTAAATGCCCAATAACATTCGAGACAACTAGTTTCGATAAGCCCTTAGTATCCCCACAATATTACATATGGCTTAAAAATACAATTTATGGGTTATTTTCTTAGATAAATTGAGCAAGTGGAGTCCCCAACATGTCCTTTGTAACTCATATTCCACTGATATCTCATGCGGCTATATATCTAGCTCAACCATTCATTAGTAGGGAGAGGAATGCGGTTTCTTTATTGTAGGAGAGGAACACAGACCATGACCTTACCTTTAGGGCCAAGGCCTAACCTTCAAGCAATATATTTGGTTAACTTACATGTAGGACCTAGCCTTTCAGATAAAGGTGGGCCTAACCTTTGGGTTGGATAAGAGGCTTACCTTATAAAGAGTATATAAGTTTAGACTTAGCATTTTTTTTCACTTGCTATTCTTTATTTTGTGTTTGGGTTAGCGATATCATAAAACTATAACTAATTACATCTATAGCTAAGCTAATAACCTTTTCAAAGTGGGTTTTTTCTCTTCTCGAAGGTTTTCCCACTATAAATCTTGTCCATTTTTATCGTGTGTTTTATTGTCAATAAGTATATATTGATAACATAATTATGAATATTAAAAGTAATGTTATATTTTCCATCACTCGTGCTTAGTTTTTCTTATTTTTAATATGTGATGTTAATCTTAGATACACGTTAATGTAATGTTCCTTTTTATTGAATCATATGATATGTTGGGATAACGATTATACTATATCTATTTTACTATTACATCTTTAAT